>VYZW01004877.1:6349-40700 GCA_013401315.1 Balaeniceps rex
TACTTTTTTTTTTTTTTTTGAGAAAACAGTAAGTAATCGCTGTAGCTACCTAATATATAAAGTTGCATGAAGATGTCAGCAGATTGGTTTCCTTAGAGTTTTCAAAGGTTTCATTTTCTATCCATGAAATACGGACAAGTTATTGCAACAGCTTTTTTTACAAAGCCAGCAATTATTTCCAAGAGATCGACCCAATCTCTACTGAAAAAGTTTCCTTATTCTAGAAATCACATAGCTGGCTGCAGAAACAAAAATGTCTTAGAATGCACACAAAAATACTGCATAGTATGTGACTGAAGATTTGTATTCAGGAGGTGAATATCACCAAATAACAAGGGCATCACATTCTGCAAAGCTAGTTCTATAAAAATAGCAAGACCTCAAACAAAAAAAAAAAAGAAAAAAGAAAATATTTCTTAACTGTGGGAAAGAAGAACTTCACAGAGAAAAACACAAAAGGGCATCCTCTGTGGTTCTGAATTTGAACTGGGTTTTGATTGGTTTTGAAGTATACCACATAATACAGTCACTTCCTATGCATCAATTCTTCACAGCTTGCCCACTAAAAGCCAATATAAGATAAACAGAAGAGCAATTATACTTAAAAGCAAAGATATACGTTACCTTCGAGTCTAGTAAATAGTTGTAAGGCATAAAAATAATATCTGCTTGCTGCTTCAGGCTTCGAGAGAGATAATAAGGACAAGCTCTGTTTAAAAAAAAAAAGTAGTACAAACAATAAAGTAATACTTGCAGAAATATTAAGAGTGCATTCATCTACTATGTTTCATAATCTCAAGGGTTTCTAATCAACTTCTTAAGGAGCTGAAACTGTCATGTTTAATTTTAGGGCAGATGGTTAGCTCTATTCACACAACACAAGTAAAAAGAAGTGTGGAAAATAATACCCAGCTGTGCAGCTCAAAGCAGCAAAGAAAAAAAGAAATTAAAGGAGAAAGAGTGGCATTCACTACTGCATTATCATTTCACCCCTTTAGGCTAGAAGTAAATGCTCCACTAGACTATTTTATCTAAAAAAACCAGTCACCTCATGATCTTAGATTTGAAACAAAACTGCAATTTCATTTGTCATGTCAGATGATATTGGCAGCCTCTGCTCAAGCGAGAAATAAAATATTGGTGAACCTGACTCTGATCCAATTCAGTCTTTACACAAGTAAGGATTGAAATAAATTGCCGTATGATGAAAACTGCAGTAGCAGAAGTTAAGGCTTTAGTGCACACATGATTTTGTTGGAAGCTGTCTCTGAAACATATTTAGCCACTCCACTTTGCTCTCATCATTGTTTAGCTACTTTAGTGTATGTCAGGTTCATACCAAGGGATTAATAAAAATGAGCAGTGAAAATAGTGAAAACTATTTCTCAAGTAAGGGGGGAGGAAGGTCAGAGAGGATCATTCACCTGTGCTTGTTTCCATTTTTAACCAAGTCTTCGATATCCATGATTGAATCAATCAGTTCTTTCTCTGTACTCTTTTCTGTGAAAAATTACATTACAACCACAAGCTTAGGTAAAGGTATCACACAAAGATTTGTTGTTACCCTCATCATCACGCTCATCCGCTTCCTAACATTTCACTCGAGAGACATTAACGCAGAGCAACACACACACAGAGGCGGATTCTGCCAGCTCTTCCAAACTTCTCTACCTGCCTAGCAAATCTCTCCCTCTCCAAAAAAACAGGGCTTTACTTCCACAGCCAAACTCACCTTCCACGTTGTTATAGAAATGACAAGCACGAGCCATCACTTTCATTCGGCACATGTAGATCTGTAAAATACAGTATATTTTAGCCAAGAGCAGCACAGCTTGTCAAGCACCGAAAAGCACATTAAGGGGTGAAGAGCTATTAGATTTCTGTAACACCAGCTAATGAACAAATGCTAATCACAGTTCTTCAGTTTTAAAATCATGTGTCCTTCTGTCCACCTGAAAAGTTAGGCTCTCTTTTATACAGCACAGAACACTCAGATGCTCAGAGGAAATTTTGTTATATTTTACCCCCAATACTTTTCAAAACTGTAAGCTTTGATACTACTTGTAAAAATAGCAGGTAAATCAATCACTGAAGCACTATTTTGAACTTATTGTTGCTCTTCAAAAACAATTAAGTGGCAGATCAGAAAGCAAGCTGCAAACTATTAACTCTCATGTTCTACACAATGACATCCTTCTCTGAATGGAAAATGCTACCAGAGACTCAGAATTAAATTTTGCACTCACAAAACTAGAAACTAAAAGCTCCTCGAAACACATTTAGAACTACTATCTTTCCCTACAGACTCCAGTAGTTAAACAATGTCAGAGTTAAGAATTACACACCACACCCCAAAACAAAAAACCTCCATGTTCTCACTGCATATGCTGCTTTCAAGGCTCTGTTCTCACCTGCATGTGGTTGCTCTCCTGTCGCTTCACTTCAGGATTGATGCAAAGCTGCTCTCTGGAACCCAAAACACATATCTTTGGCCTGTTCAAACAGAAGACACAAAACTGATGTTAAAAATAAGGCAAGAAAGAAGAGCACAGTTGTACGTGCCTATGTTGGGTATAAATATATCAAAAGCGAAAGGTTCAGGAGAAATAGATGAGCCCAAAATAAGAGTCAGAATCAGAAACAGTAAATAAGTTTGTCTGTTTGTAACAGCTGTATATGTTATTTGACTTTATGGTACTGCATTTCTCCTTGTAGCAGCAGGTGGTAATAAGCAGCAGCTTACAGCAGGAGGTAAAGAGTAGCAGCTTACATCATCCACTATAAAATCTGGGTTCTGTTATGACAGCCCAGCTGAATAAGCTGGGGCCTGTCATCTATTACAAGCTATTCCAGAGCTGGCTGCGATTTTTAGAGTAAGGTTATGACAAGAACTAATGCACTACAAACATTCGCAATACTTATTTTGCTTATTACAAGGCCGTACCTTTACAAGCAACATGTAAACAAATGATTACTGCCTGCCCAAAGAGCTCAGTCAACACACTGGCATGTCAACAGCTGAAAACTGTGACAGACATTGGTATAGCAAAACCACAAAGTTCTTCACAGATTTACATCAGCCTAAGGAATCTAACTTTGTAATGGCTTCCCACTGCCTTAAAGAAATGCCCCAGGGGAAAAAAGAAGGGGGGGGGGGAAGGAATTTTAAAAGTAAACGTGTGAAGCAAAGAACGAAAACCAGACCAAATTCAGGAAATTCTATGATCGAAGGAGACAAGAGAAGCTGTGAAGTATGGGGGGAAAAAAAAAACCACCACCAAACCCAACAACAAAGAAATCCAGGTTCTATACATGCACATTAAGACAACTACATTTCAGTGGATATCACTTTTTCATACATTCACCCACATGAATTCAAACAATAACTAAACCAGATGGGTTTATCCACCTTTTCTTTGAATAGGAACATTATCCTAAATCATATTTACCTGTAGACTGTGTTCTTTAATTCGTTAATGACCTGTGTCAGTTGTGAGTGAGTTCTGGAGGCATAAATTATTTTGGGAACATCAGTGTAATAAGCTGCCAAATAGAGGTGGAAAAAAGCAGAAAAACTTTATTAGCATGGAAAGAAGAACTAGAGATATTATTAGTCTCCTTTCCCAGCTGGTACTATGGTAACAGTTTGCCTTGTAGAGACAGCAAGAAATTTTGTCATCTAAGTATTCATACACACACACACACACACTGAGCTAAACGAGTTTCTAACGTTCTAAGAAAATATAAAAAAAAATATGTAAAACACCTGTAAAATCTATAAAAATAGATCTATAAAAGAGCAGTGTGAAACTGCTTCAGCTGCTAAACAATGGCTCCATGACTTTTGTAACTACATACTTATTACAAAAGATAGATAAAACCAAGTATTTATCAACATTCCTGTATTGCTCTTACTGAGCACAAAAATCGCAGTACTTACTTGGGATATCAGCATCTGTGGCAGCATTGCCCCAGGATGACATGGGTCTCTCGGGGAAGAGTTCCACTCCATTCATACGCTGGGCAATTTTGCGGGCTGAGATAGTATCTTTAAAGTGTTCCCGCCAAGCCAGAGTGGAACACAGCAGGCAGAGGGTCTTTCCTGTGCCTGTAGGGCTCTCTAAAATGCCATTTACCTTCTTTATTGAAGAGAAATAAAATAAAAAGGGGAAAAATGAGCAATTTGGAGATTCAGCTAGACCAGGTCTTTGTGCAGTACTGCATTTCCTCAGTAAAAAAGCAATCGCTATCTGGTAAACTCTACCACACGACAGAAACACACACATACCCCGCATAGGTTGTTATAAACACATGACCTGTAGGACCCTCTAATCAATTTAGCGAGGCTCAATCTAAAACCAAGAGCCAGATATTACCCTTTATTTAGCAGAGGAATTATCCACTCTTAGAGCAACTAGAATGCATCACATTTCAGCATAAAATACATGAAAATATTAGAAAATTATTGGAAAAAAACCAAAACCAGAAAGTGACTCTTAGATTACAGACCGCCAGTTTCCTCTAGAATCAAGACTATCTCCTACATCACAGTTTAGGCAGAAAATTTTCCAAGCACTTTTAAACACTCAGTCCTACCGGATGTTACGATTTTAAAGTGCATAAAAATACTACAAGGTGGAGGAAAAACTAGCAGCTGAGCTTGCACTGCCATAACGATTCGTGCTCAGTTATATTGAAAGAATTTCTATATATAATAGGCTTACAACACTTTTACTCTAAAACAAGGAGGTCCCAAGCAGGAACCAAGCCACCGCTGGTGACATGGAGGAATGCTGAGCCACGTGGAAAGCCAAAGCTTCCACAATAAGCTTGTTTGATCTCTCAGAAGAACAGGGACCACAGAGATTAGTTAAGCAACTCCAGAACAAAGATAACTATTGCAAAAAAACCCAACCATTTTCTTATTTGACATTCATTCAGTAAGATTATCCTATCATAGATAAAATGGCAAATTACACTAATAGTCCAAGGACTAACAATACAAAACCAAACGCCAGATATCCAAGGACAGGCTGCATCAACACATGGATACTTGCTCAGCTTTTTGTTTTCCCAAGTTAGGCAGAAACATCCTACCTACATCTTTACTGACCACCACTTGCATGCTTCTGAGTTTTTAATAACTATATAGTAAAATAAAAATACAAGTAAAAGAAGGTCAGAAAAGATTTGGAAAAGCCAGGATATGGACAACAAAAAGTGAACTTGAATTGTGACAACCTCTTTTTATAGAAGTCTTTTTTTTTACAGTTACAAATGAAACGCAGTTGGTAAATGAACCGAAACGTGAAACTCACCTTCTGCAGGCACTCCAGCACCTTGGCCATGTAGGCTTCCTGGCACTCGTAGGGCTGGAAGGGGAAATCCACCGTGATGCCGTTCAGCGTTACCTTGGGCATGCTTCCCCTCACGTACCTGCAACGAAGCGCAGGCCCGTGAGTCCCCCGCCCGCCGCGCCGGGAGGGGGCTGCACCCCCGGTGTCACGTAGAGCGACGAACCGGAACCCAGTGCGGGCTCATTTGCAGGACGAAATGCCGAAAGGCCCGGGTTTCGCCTCATATTTCGAGACGGGGCGTTACCAGCGGACCCGCACCACAGCCCGGGCAGGAGGCTCACGGGCGCTCGGAGCCTGGCCCATGACCTCTCGCCCACTCCGGTGCGGCCGGGCCCACGTTCCCGGGGCCCTCCGCCCGCTCCGGCCCGCGCCCCCGGGGCCTCCAGCCTGGCCCGGCGGCGGTTGCCATGGAAACACGGGCAGCGCAGCAACCGCCACCCCTCACCTCCCGCTCCGCCGTTCGGAATCCCCGCGCCTGTATCACATGCGCCCCCTCACGCGCAGTACGCAACTTCCGGCAGGAGCTCTCGCGAGAGCTGCGGCGTTGCCCAGGGAACGGGGTGGGGCGGCGGCTGCGGGCGGGCGGCCGGTGGGCCCGGCTGTGGCGGCAGGGCCTGGGCCGGTGGGCGGGGACACGGCCCGCCCGGGTGGCGGGGAGCGAGCGGGGCCGAGTGGGGGGGTCTGGTGCCGTCTCCCCTGAGCTGCTATGGAGGCCCGAGGGGCCCCGGGCAGGAGGAGACCGAGTCTGGTGGGGTTTGGGCCCTGCCGGGCCTAGAGGGAGGCGGAACCCGGGCCTGGGGAGAGGCCCCCCCCCGCCACCAGAGGCTGGGTGGTTCAGCTGGAGGGTCCCTCAGCCGGCTGCCCCCGCTGTGCCCGGGTGGAGGCCAAGGTTTGGCCCCGAAGAGGCAGAAGATCGGCTATTTGGTTGCTAAAATGGGATAAAGAGCTGCAGTTCTAAAGCCTCTCAGCCCTGTTCGGTTCCCCTGGAGCATGTGAGCGCTCCCGGGCAAAGGACTGGCATTTCTCCCCTTTTCTTCCATTGACAACCCAGGAGAGCTGTGTGATAAGTGATGCCCTTAACCAGAATTTCTCTCCAGCATGCTGTTCTGCTTTGCGCTGCGTGTCTGCCACCCTTCAGTGGTACTGCATATAGGACAAGGCAGAATATTACAGGATTCTTTGTTGAAACTCTCAGCATTTAAGATACAAGGGTTTCTGTGTTGTTATGTTGAGCCTTGAAGCTTCTGCATTAAGACCAATAATGAATTCTGAGGGGTATCTTTTGTTAGGGGTGAGTGTGCTGCTCCCTTGTTCCCTGCTTTGCTTCAGCACAATTCTTTCAGCCTTCAGTTCCCTGCCAGCGTATCCGTGCACATGGCTGGGAATGGCTGTGTCGGCATTTCAGTTGCTCAGCCTGAGGGTTGGTTCCACATGTGTGCGATTGCAGTGAACTCTGAACTGCTCTGCATTGACAAAATACTCGCTTTGCAAGACTCTAGCAAACCATGCAAGTGTTTTAATAAATAGGCATGGTTTACCCGGATCCCCAAATTTTGCAAAACCGTATTTTATGCAGTTATGTGAGGAAGAAGGTAGGAAGAAAATATTTTACGCGTCTCTCCCTGTACTTTATTGCTGCGTCTCACGCTGTTAGATGGTTACTGTGTAGATGTAGAACAGGATGTGGCTTGTTTTATTGTAACTTTAAAATGCCTTTATTCCTAGGAAGCTGCACAGCTTGTTTGTATGTGGAAGTGGTGTAATATTTAAAGAAAAATAACTATTAAAAGGAACAGACCTTAAACTTGAGTATATTACGTAATCTGTTCTCAAACTTCTGGCATGTTCTGTGTCTTCCAAGTGCTCTGTTAGGGGAGCTTACGGGTGTTGCTGTTTTGGTTGCCAGCCTTTAAACTCCTTGAGCTGAACTTGCCTGGGTTGTAAACCGTCTTTAATTGTAGCAAATGGGCTAGAGAGCATTGAGTTACCCCTTCAGATCTTCACAGTGCGCCACGCAAAACGTAACAACTGATTTTGTTTGTGTTTCTGACTGTGTGAACTCTTTAACGTGGTACCAGTTATGCAAAATTAAGCTGCAAAAGAAATGACTTTGTAAAGATTGTAAAACGAGAGTGCGGGATAAGGTATTTATAATGGAGAGTAAAGGTTTAAAACTCATTATAAGTATATGGAATACTGCATCATTATTATTATTTCCTGTAAATATATCTTTCCTACATTGAAGAATAATATAAATAGTGTATCAAATCAGCTTATTTTAACTGTTATCTAAGTAATGTTGATTGAAGCAGCATTATCTTCCGAGAGCTGGAGGGTTACCAAGCCCGAAAAGGAGTGTGAGTCAGCAGATGCGCTGGTGTCCGGGGGCAAACGTGAGTCAGCACCGGCTGAGCGCTCTTTATCCTCCGGGAAGGTTGTTCCTCTGCACCATTTACCTTACTTGACCAAGGCTGCAGTGCCAGCGTTGGTGAGTCTGTCTTCATCATTGCTATGCCAGTTTCTTCTAAAAACTGAGAACAGAGAAAACACAATTTTTAAAGTTTAAAGAGAAAACCTTATTTCTTATTCAGGTTGCAAAAGAATTGTGAAGGTTTACTGAAACTACAGCATCTGTTTATGTCAGGATACAGACTTGATAAAGGCAGGCATTGGTCTTGCACCTGGATTGTCGTTCTGGTGTTTGGCTCCCTAGGATAAAACCTGAGTTCTTATAAGGCGAGAGATTGAAGAGGGAGAAGAGGAGAGGTTTAAAAAATTTGTCAGAGCAGCACAGAGGATTACGTGAAAGGTCAGTCCCTACACCCTTAACGGCCTCTACATGCCAACCCGGACAGCAGGAACCAGGGCATCTCCACTGCTCGCTTGTTATTGGATAGTGAAGATCTTGGATGAACTATTTTTCATTTGAAATGGTGCCTTCAAGGAAAAAAAATGTACAGAACTAAAACCTGGGAAAAGATGAACCTTAAACTCTGTGGGGAAGTGGGTGTGTGAGTGGCTGAACCGAACTGCAGAGAACCTGGCAAGCAGAACGCTTGTGTGGTGCAGAAATACAAAGTGAATAATCGGCATTTTTGCTCAGAGGCCACCTAGGCGGGATCTCACTTCCCAGACAAGCAAGAATCTTGAGGAATGGGACAAAAGAGTTTGAAGAGCTGCAATGACCGGCTGTGAAACTCCTGCAGTTTGCATGAAGGTTATTTTTCCCCTTTCAGCTAGGAGAGGATTAAGTTGCCGTTTGTTGCCTTTCTGAGATGTGATGATGCAACAGTCTAAAACTTTTGTTTCACCACAAAATTATTTGATTCCTTTGAATCCTGATAATTCAGAGCCTTTCTGTCCCTTTACTGCTGGGAAATAACAAAATAGCTTTCCACTTTGACCCTCCAATTTTAATCACAATCGTCCTGTTATTAGGAAGGTGAGTAAATACTCATTTCACACATGAAGAAACCGAAGCAGATGGGATTAGTGAGTTGGCGGAGGCCAGAAGGGAACCACTAGAGCAGAGTTCACAGCTTCACGTGTTCAACATTTGCTGCTTTTTTTACCATTTGTAGTTGCTCAGTCATCTAGCTTGGCACCGCTAACTTTATGTACACGCAATACCCGCTGTCGCTGAGCAGACCCTAGGGTGACCTGAATTCCCAGCTTCCTTTACACCGCTATGTGACTGAATTAGTGCAATTATTATTATTATTCCTGATCCAGATCCTTTGTACAACTTGGCCTCATTTCTCAAGTGCACATGATAGTACTAAAGAGGCGACATCAGAATAACCCTCTTGTTTCTCTTGCCTTTGGGGAAACAACATTTTCCCAAGTTAGTGCTGATGTTGCTGTCACTGGTTTCTCTCCCTTCATTCTTTTTCTCCTTTCTCTTTTACTATTTTACAGTTTCAGGGGGTTGACTGCTGCCCTATGTGGAATTTTTATTATTATTATTTCTTGCCAACTAAGGCAGCTTCTCCCAGCTTGAGACTGCAAACGGTACTGGAAGGTCTCACGCCGATGCTATGGCCTGGGTACCATGTGTTAGAGCCTCCCGTATCACAGCCCGTGCTCTTCCTTTTAGACCAGATGATTTTTATCTTTCGATGTTATTTCACTAGGCAGTAGATAAAATTGTTCCCCAAATATTTCTTGTTGCAAGCTGTGCTTCTGCCATGCTTGCAGCCACAAATAGCAATATAAAGTGTGCCGAGCCCGTGACCTTTTGGGTAATAACCACAACTTGCAAATGAACAGCGCTAGATGAGTGTTCCCTGTAATGAAACATGTGGATTGTCCCAGGTCCCTGCTTTTGGGATGTGTTAGAGAGAGAATCTTTCCAGTCAGATTGGAAATTTTTCTTTTTTTTTTTCCTTTTTTTTCCTTCCATTTTTTTCCTTCAGTGCTTCAAAGCCAACAGAAGAGGTGCCTTTTGCACAGATACACTGTTGTAGACTTGCATTTTTTGAGCATTGCTGAAAGCATGAGGTATTGGAAGAAGCCCTTCCTGTGTTGAAAGACATCTAGGAATATTTAGGTGTTAAAAATGTTGAAAACATTTGCAATGAAGTAGTGAAAGAAGTGCATGCTACAAAACCGACTTCTTTGCAGATTCTCTATGAAAATCTATTGTTTCCTGACAGTCTGCCTGGTCAGATGTCATGTGTGATGAAGGCACAGGACACGTTAGCCAAATACTCATTGATTTTCCCTAATCCCCGTCTTGAAAAAAATACCACTGCCTTCCAGATGCTCCCTAGTGAAAATCAGGGAGAACTTGAAAAGATAGTTACATGTAAAATAAGGAAGAAATCTCTCCCAGTGTTACAGATGGATCCAGAATTAATTGTATTAACATTATTTATATGACAGGTTATCTAGAAAGTGTGAACCGTATTGGAGCTACAGTGTCTGATGTGCGGCGTAGCCACACAAATCCGGTTTGCTTGCCATTTCTCGTGCAGTGCATTCCACTGGGACACATGCCATGGCACCTTGAAAGCATTCTGTACCTTTTTCTAAATAAAAGGAATAAAATGCATACGATTTATACCCAGAAGCTCCAGAATATCTCAAGAGGTAGACAGACCCTCTCAGGCCTGGTAGGTAAGTCAAAGCCAGAGCTCATCCTGAATGGAGGGGGGAAATTATTCCAGCGTTTGGGTGCCTGGGATAGCTGTCTTTGTCTGTTAATGGGGAGTGTGGTTTTGAAACACGTACAAAACGTGTACAAGTCAGCCTCCTGCCTTCAAGATAACCTATAAAGTCTCAGAGATTCAACCCAAGGAGAAAGTAGAGAGAGTTGCAACTACAGAACAGGCCTTGGACAGAACAGGGAGCAGTTAATGGTAATAAAAAAGCTCCTGTTGCAAACACGCACTGAAAATTTGTGGATGGCGTTAATATTATTCTGAATTGGACTTATCTTCTCTAATATTTGTTTTTTCTTTTTACATACAGTGTTGAGGGAATAGGACGCTTGGAGATTGGGGGGAAAAAAGGGAATTCTCTGTCTTTTTAACTGAATTTAGCAGGCACTGCCTGTGGCTTCTGCCCCTGGCCAAGCCAGAGCGCCGGCAGCTACTCAAACAACCTGTAGTTCCCTGCAGCCGCTGGAATTGTTTGGGAGCGTCTGCATTGCAGCGTGCTGGGAGATTTGGGGTGTTTTCAGCCAGAGGGGATGTGCAGCCGGCAGGATAACGTGTGCCATGAGAGGGCCAGAGCCTGGGAGGGTGGCATGGGATCGCAACCGCGGGCCCCGAGGTGGGTTTTGTGCGGCCGTGGTGGGATGGGTGCAGCTGGCAATAGGGACTGGGGAGGGTTCCTTGGTCCCAAATGCGTGTGAGAGACTCTAAAATCACAGCTGCGTTGGCGCCTAGCAACAGCCACAAATGGAAATGATAGAAACGATAGAAAACAGAACAGAAAAGGAAAAGAAAAGAGGTCCTGATGCCTCAGAGGCGGGGGCGAGAAACACGGAGAAGTGCCATTGAATTCAGAAGGCTCCATTCTGCTCTTCCTCCTCGACTTTTACAGCAGTTTCCCCCCCAAGGTGCAGCTCCTTTTGTGCCCCCGTGCTGGTGCAAAAAACAAAAAGCCTAAAAATGCCGAGCTTGTCTGGGATCCCTCCTCCCTTCGCTGTTTGCCTAAAACTGCTGCAAGGTTTCCGTTTTACGCCTCAGCCTAGCTAAGGCAGACCCCAGGCCTGGCCCTGCGGGTGGGCACCGCCTTGGAATGGCTGGTTTAAAAAAAAAAAAAAAATCAGTGAATTTGCTTATTTCTGCTTTCAGCAAGGGAAAAGGCAGTTTCGCCCATCTAGAGCAGACAAGAAAGGGAGGAAGAGGAGGAATAATCATCTTTTGCCGGAGCCCGGCTGGGTGTGTCTCCTCGCCCCCCCCGCGGTGGGTCTGTGTTTCTGGCAGGCAGCGTTGTCTGGGAGGGATCTGCCGTCAAAGCCACCCAGGAAAGGAGGCCTGATACGCTAATTAATATTCTGAACTAGTGACCCTTCTTTTTCTTTCCACCCCTTCCCTTTCTCTGGGCTCTCCAGCCTCTCCCCGCCGCGGATGGCTGCAGCCCCCTCCAGCTGAGTCAGTCCTCCCTCCCCGCAGCATTGCAGCACCTCCGCAGCTCCCTGCGCTCCTGCAGCACCCGCTCCGCTCCCACCGCAGCAGCATGGCCAGCACCGTCTCAGGTAGGACAGACGTCTTTTGGGGGGGCTTGTCATCAACCCGCTTACAGAAACATCAGGGTTTGAGTTTTTTTTGTCGTTATTCTGAGGGTTTGGGGTTTTTTTTCTCTGTGCGTTTCGGGGGAGTTCTCTGATGAGGAGGCAGCTGGTATGGCAGCATTGTTCCCCTTCCTCCCCCATACACACGCACACCCCTCTGATGCAAGATAGCAGGTGGGCTTTTTATTTTAATATGAATACACATGTGATAAACTTGCCAATTTAAAATATCGCTGCCGTTACATTGTGCCGTAAGAAGATGCTGCCGCATGCCAATTAATTATTATTTTTGTAACGTGATACAGCTTTTTTTTTTTTTCCTAAGAAAAATTTGCACGCTGTGCAGCTGGATGCAGAGAAATCAGCGATTGCATTTTGTTTTGCGAAGAGCATGTATTGCCTAGACGGGTAATGGAAAGAAAGACACAGGCAAGAGACTGACAGTAATGCCCTAGAAAATCCCCCAAACCCAACCAGAATAACCTGGATGGGTTTCTGTGTGTTCTCAGGGCTTCCCATCCCTAGATTCCTTCCACAGCTCACATTTCTTCCTTAGAAGATGCTACAGGGGAGCGGTCCTCTGATGGCGTTGGGTGAAATCGAATGCTGCAAGGGAAGCCCTTCCTCCCTCCTGCAGCAATACCGGGAGCCTGGCGCCGGGGTCGGGTTTGGCTGCAGGATGGCAGTCTGCCCTGCGGGTGCTGTGCTGCTTCGCTCCAGACGTTTCCTAAAGATGCGTCTTGTCCCTTTTTAACTGGGGAGGGGGGATTCAAATGGCTGAAACTGGGAACGTGGGTGAAGGAGAAGAAAAGCCTGAAATGGTACAATGAAGGGTGGGTGGGTTTAGAGGGTCTTTTTCTTTAAAAAAACCCCAAGTTTTCTCTTGAAATGGCTCTGAATTCTGCAGTGCATAAAGAGGGGCTTGGGCGGGGGAGGCTGAATCCTGGAGGGCTGGGATGTAGGGCTGAGCAGGAACAGCAGACAAAAAGGAGAAGCAGGCAGTGCTTTGTGCCCCCCCGGCAGGGAACCAGCCAGAAGGAGACCAGGCAACACTTCTTGCTTCTTTCACTGGCCTTTGCCCGTGTCTCCTGCTGCGCATTTTCCATTCCTTTCTCCTTTTGAAAGACCAGTAGCTGCAGGGGAGAGAAGGACAGAGGGACGGGGCGGGGGGCCAGGGGGTGCGAGGGTGCAGCTGATCCCAAGTGGGCTTTGCGTGCAATTAAAGATGGTAAAGCAGCATTGAAAAAACGTGTCTCTATGATAGAAAATCGCCAGCTATTGTATGTATTTCTGCGAGTATCCCTGTCTCAATGAACGTGTGCGCCCATGCACGCTCAGGAGGTCCCACCCATCTGCCTCCCTCTCCTACAGAACAGGATTGGACCTCGTTTGCAGAGCGAGGGTGGGAGGGACGGCTCAGGCTTACCAGCCATCTAAGCCAAGGTTGCATCGAACTTGAGATGGACGAGGTGGCGGATGAAACGCGCGTGGGCATAACATGCATCTTCCGTTTGGTGCATTCTCACCCTCCCTACCCACCACATGCCGGTGGCATATTTCATCTTCCCGAAGATGCAGTTTTACTGTAAAGGAGACTTAGGATCACGAGGAAGCGTGTGGTTCAGAGAAACCCCGCTTCCTTGTGGCTCAGATCAAGTAAAGGAACAATTTCAAGGAGCAGAAAGTCATGGGAAGCCAGTGCGGTGGCAGGAGGAACGAGAACAGGGCAATGTTTGCCAAGGGAGGGAGCGGGGCTGAGCCTCGCCCACCTGCCCCTGCAGGGAGCAGCTCCCCACCGCCTATAGCACTTACAGCAGGAATGCAGAGAAGCCTGGAACGGCAGGAGAAAAAGGCAAGCAAATCCCTAAATTAAGGAAAAAGTCTTGTTAGCTTTCCTCTTTATTTTCTTCTTTAATCTGCAGCAAAAGCAGATCCGTGCTGAAGGGAGAGCGGCTGTAATTGTCTGCAGCTGATGCCCGGGGGCTTATCCCCCTTGGGGAGATTTTCTTGGGTTTGTTTAAACAAACCAACAATCCCTGGGATGAAAAGGAACGGGGCTTGCTTCCCCCAGCCCAGCAGGCACCTCTCTTTTCTCCCTGCCCCCTCAGGCATTTTCTCCTGGCCATGGTGGTTGTTTTTGGTGCTAGAGCGGAGGGCGCAGCGGCACATGCTCAGTGCAGGCTCGGCTGCGGTGCTGGCCGTGCCGCCGGGCAGACCTTGCAGGGGCAGAGCCCTTGCACCTCCTCCCCGCAGCATCTGCACCAGGCTTTGTGCTTTCGTGCACCGTGGAAGGGGTGTCTGGCTGGGCTCCGCAGGACCCTGTGACTTTCCCCACCATTTGTAGGCATGGGGGTCGAATAGAGAGACATGAGATTATGAAATGATGCGGTAAGGTGACAGCCTCCTGGGCTTTTCTCCGACGTTAGCGTGTCTGAGAAGGTGGAGCCAAGAGGAAACACCGGTTTGTCATTCCTGGCCTCATGACCAGGCATGGTCAATGTGCCTTGATAGATCCCGAGATTTTCTCCTCCTACATTGAAATGTGAGAGTCACGTGTCGCTATCTACGCCTGGGCCATCCCCTTAATCCCTCTTCTGTACTGGTGGATGCCATATGGTGTTGCCCTGTCCTACACCTACTGCTCATGCTGGAGAGTCACAGTCCTTTCCATCAACCTCCCCATCTCTCTCCGTTCTCAAGAAATCACTATTTTCTTTCTCTTCAGGTGTTGATGGAGTGTATATGGTCTTAGAAATTTATGGTACTTTTACTGGGACTTCAGTTTTACAAGCCAAGGGAATCTATTGATTTATTTTTTTACCACTGTATCCAAAGGAGGGATCTAACTCCTTGGCAAACGTTTGTTCTTTCTAAAATATAAATCATGTCTTCTTTGATGGTACCATGTAGAGTCTGTGAGGATCCCTCAGATATCTCAGGAAAGGGCTTTGCTGGAGCCTGTCAGTGTTGGTTCAGATCTGGTGAAGGTGTTGCTTTCTCAGATGAACACATTCTCCTCCTGCAGAGGAAAAGCCAAGATGTAGCGGTCTGATGTGGCTGCAGGTCAGACCTCTGTGACAGCAGTGTGGGCAGCAGGATGGGCTGCAGCTTCAACCTTTCTTACGGTGAATGGGGCTGATGATTCTTGATGATAATTCTTGGAGGGACCTGAAGCTCACCAAAACTTCGACACCCCTAAATTAACTGGAAACAACATGCCTGCTTAATCCCTCCCAGCTGCCCTACTGGCATGGGCTTTATTCTTCGGGGTGTACGCCTACATTTAAAACAAAGACGTCTCCTATCCAGAGGGGAGTTAAACTGGTAGTCAAGTCTCTGGCTGTGATTTAGAAATACAAAAGAGCTGGAGAGCACCCAAAGATCAGGCGCGTGTGCTGTAGCACTTTGGCACATCCCAGCTGGTGAAGAGCTGCTCAGCGTATTTCCAAACAGTCCTTTTATTCTTTCAAGGTACCTCTACGTGTCTAGTGCTGCACTAGAGGATCTCCTGTTTTCTGAACGTGTTTATACACATAATATCACTGTATAATGGGTAGGTACAATCATCCTCCGTTAATGCAAAGGAAACCAAGATCCAAAGAGACCAAATGACTGTGGTCTCATGGCATGTCCGTACCTGACACATCATGGCATCGGACCCCTGCCTTTGACCGTCCCCAGCTCCTTTGTAGCTCTTTGTCTCTTCCAAACCTGACCACCTGAACCCATGTTTGCCCCAACTCCACAAACACCCGGGGACAGCTGCCTCCATTCGGCTCCTTCACCTGCTTTACCAAGCGCCCCAGGCCGTGCTTCCCTCCTTCCTGACAGTCACCCACCCAGCCCAGCTGCCGGCTCTCTGCTGCACACCTTGGGCCCTTCTCTCTTGCTGAGCCCGTAGAAGAGGAGATTTCCCTGCTTATTTTCCTGAGGGCAGCCCACATGTTCCAGTGCTACACCTCGAGTGATTTGCTAATCCATTGGCTGTGTGAACACGGGTTGATGTGGCATCGTGAGCTGCAAATGAAACCTGGGAGGGAAGGAGCTGGGTGATTGGAAACCATGCCTGGGTGATAGTTTAGCACATGTCTGACAGAAGGGAGAGTAACCCTCACATCTGCCTGTTCTCATGGATGATTCCACATGAGCCCGCGGTAACTTCTGGGCCTCAAATCTCATGGTGAGCAGCTGAGATGGTGTACGGCGTCGGTGTGGGGTACAACCTCTGGTCTGGGAAAAAAATAACAAACCCGCTAGTGTTTTCTGGTTGCGTGAGCTCTCTTGCTGACCTGTCTTTGGAAGTTGGGGAGCAAGAAAATGGAAGTGAGTTAGACTGAAGTGAAGGTCTGGCCGTTATTTTTGTGATAGCAGGTGAGAATGTCTCCAGTCTGTCGTGCTCTCAAGGCTTATCGAGGACTTATGGAGGCTTATCGAGGACTACGGTTGCTGTTGTTGTGTAGTGACATTGCAGTCGTCGTGCTGAAGGACTCGGTTCCCTGTCTCCCTAGCTTCTCTACCTTGTGTTTGTGCTTTGGCTACATTTATAATTGGACTGTTGTGATTTTAGATGATATAATGTTCTTTATGGAAGCAACTTTTACTTCTCCAAAGCTATCTTTGCAACCCAAATTATTTTCCTGTAATAGCCTTCCTTTGACCTTGCTATCAGACACAGCACATCCAGTCTCATCCATTTAAATTGCCTGGATTCATATAATCCATCTTGCCGTGCCTCTGGTTCCTTATGAATGACTCTGCACGGGTGTTGTGCCTACACGGCCTCACTCTGTTTCGCTGGACGTCATTAAACACCGAACAAAAAGGCTGCTCAGACAGGCTGCGGTTTAATTTTATCTGGTTAGGAAGCAGAGAACAAAACTTTTTAATGAATAATAGGCGGTGAGCGGGAAGATGGTTCCCGTTGCTTGCGCGCCGCGCCCGTCCCCAGCCGTTCCTCCATCTCCTGCCCTGCAGCCGCGCGGGGAGCAGCTGGATGGTGTCCCTGGGGGTTAGCTTGGAGATAAACACTTTACATGGATAAATGCTGTATGCAGTGCTCCTGCGAAGCAGCAGGGGCCTGGAACTGCGGTCTGTGCTGCACAGCACCAGAGGGGGCACAGGGAACCAGTCACCGGAGAGAAGGGCAGCTGGGAGCACCCTGCCCCTCTTGGTGGCTTGGGGAAGGCCCAGGTCATCTCCCTTCTCCTGGCAACAGGGAGAAAGTAGTTTTGCCCCTGCAATACATACAGCGCAGAGAAAAGCTAGATGAAAAATTTTAAAGAAGATTAATTGTTGCATGGGGTGTGCAGTGCAATATAAGCAGTGCAGGATCAGGCTGTGCTGACTGCTGGGCGTAAATACTCAGAAATATTAAGTGACCGGCTGCACCTTTTAGAGAGGATGGCAGCTTGACAGCTACCTGAGGTCTCCTGAAGCCGTTAAAACGCAAGTTTCCCCCACTTTACAGGATGGGACTCTGATGTATTTTCTATGCCTTCTGCAGTTTATTCACTTCTTAGTTTACAAAACTCAGTTACTTGTAATGTTTCACCCCAATTCTAAAATGGGATGGGATGGGATGGGACGGGATGGGATGGAATGGAATGGAATGGAATGGACTAGACTATTTCAGTTGGAAGGGACCTACACCGACCATCTAGTCCAACTGCCTGACCACTTCAAGGCTGACCAGAAGTTAAAGCATGGTATTAAGGGCACTGTCCAAATAGGAACGCGGTGAAGCGTTATGACGTAGTGATGAAGACCATAGCAGAGTGAACGAACTCGCTACTGATCCTTCTATTGCGGTGTTTGCCAAAAAAGAAATGTGAAATATCAGCACTCCATGCTTGAGCGAGCAGCCTGTCCTAATCTTCTGCCCATCAGTGGACAAAGCGCTTGTCGCACCTCTGAGACTGAGGGGATGCTGTGGTGTAACGTCCCCTGGGAGCTGGCTCAGATAGCCTTATGTATTTATACCATATACCACGCTGCTTCTGCGTAAGCTGAGTTTGTTTTTACTAACTTAGCAGAAGTAAAAACTGCAAATAGATGCTTAAATTAAAAGTTCAGCATTTCCTGTCTAATTGGTCTTAAAGTGTGTAAGTTTGTGCACTGGAAGACACACGGTCTTTCCTGGAAGGGACTTGTTGGCCATGCCCTATTCTGGCCAGCCAGCTGCCTTATCTTGGTGCGAGGATTTTGTCCACTGGCACAAATATGTCCTCAAAACCTTCTATCTGTTGAGCGCAGATACTGCTGAAGTAAATTTTAGTGCTGAGGTTTGCAATGCAGCTCTTTTCCCCCTGCGAGCTTTAAGCGCGCCCGTTCTGATGCAGCTGTGATTGAGACACAGCCTTGCTTCAGGAGATCTTGGGTTCGATCTTCACTGGCACAGTGTCCCGAAGAGCGACCCAGTGGTTATGCTCCTTACTGGTATTTACTGAATCAGAGGATCTGCCCCTCCTTGCAGGATGCCCTTCCTTATTTGAGCCCATTAACAGTGTCTTGGACACACGTACCGCCTCTTGTTTGTCACTGAACGTGTCAGATCAAAAACGCATGAGGACGAGGGCATCGCTGTGGGTGTTCATGTGTCCCACGGGTGTAACCGCGGGCTCTGGGCGGGGATCAGGGGTCCATTTATTTCTCGGGACATGGATCTGGCGTGATTTCTTCAGGGGTTGGTCCTTCCCCCTCTTCATGCAGAAGCCCCCGGCCTTGGTGCTGCTTGGGGGCTCCCCAATTCCAGGGCTGAGCGGACAGATCCCGGGTGGGGGTCCCAGGGGTTCTGGGTGTCCCGGGTGGGGTCCCGGCGATGCTGAATGGGCAGCTCCCGGACCGGGGGTCCCAGGGGTCCCAGTGGTGCTGAATGGGCAGCTCCCGGACCGGGGGTCCGGGGGTCCCGGGTGGGGTCCCGGTGGTACTGAATGGACAGCTCCCGGACTGGGGGTGCCGGGGATCCCGGGTGGTGCTGAACGGAGAGCTCCCGGGCGGGGGTCCCAGGCGTCCCGGTGGTGCTGAACGGACAGATCCCGGACCGGGGTTCCCGGGGGTCCCGGGTGGTGCTGAACGGACAGCTCCCGGGTGGGAGTCCCGGGGGTCCCGGGTGGGGTCCCAGTGGTGCTGAACGGAGAGCTCCCGGGCCGGGGTCCCGGGGGTCCCAGGGGTCCCGGGGCCGAGCGGACCCTCCCCGGTACCGGCTGGAGGGTCTCGCTGCGTCGCCGCCATTCCCGCTGCTCTCCTCGTGCCCCCCGCCCAGCAGCGGGTTTGCCCGGCAGCGGGGGCTGCCCGGCCAGCTGGGGCCCTCTGGGCTGTTCCCCCGCCAGTCTCCGGGGCCGGCAGCCCCCAGCCCCGGTCCCCACCCCGGGTGCCCGCACGCTGCTGGTTGCATGGGTGGCTGGTGCCGGGGTGCAGCTGCCGGCTCTGGCACCGGGAGAAGGATCCACAGCACTGATGTAGCTCATTAAAGCACTGCCACAGCCCGGTGCGGCCGTGTCCCTTTGTCCTCTCGCTCCTTTTCGTCTTAATTGATGGAGAGGGACGGTCGGTTTGCTCTGCAGAAGGGAAAGTGGGACAGGGAAGATCCCAGTGGAATGGAGGCAGCTGCGAAATCCCTACAACAGACCTCCCGAAAGGCAGGGACCGCGGCATACGCTCATCTACAACGCAGGGGACGGTGAAACCAGTGCTGGGGGGGCCTCCTGCACCTCAAGTAATGAAATACAAAGCGCTGTGCTCAGTACCAGCTGCTAGGAGACGATTAAACGAGTGGGTCAGGGATGTGGCACATGTGCTTAATGTCTTGGTTTCACCCAGGACCGGACATAATGGTGGAGCAATGACCTCGATGCGTGGTTTTTTCCTGTTAAATGGTAATGCCTCTCATTCAGTCCAGGGGACCCTCCTCTGGGCTCCGGACAGCACGTTATACAGTACATTGGCTTGCTGCCGCATGCCACGACTGCTAGCGCGATACAGCGCTCTGAGAGGCTTCCCAGAGGCGTTCCAATGTCTTTTTTCGTTAAGAACAAAATCGAAGATGTCCTGCGCTGTGGCTGGCACTGCTGATGTAAACTGTTCCTATGTGGTTTACATTTAACGGCAGGACTGGGCAGGGCATCAAAATCAGACTGTGGAGCAAACTGGAAAATGTTCAATAAAGAGCTGAGCTTCAGGGGCTGCCGGGTAGCAAAGGGAAGGTGTTAATTAGGACAAAGCTCTGTACCTAGGAGGCAAGAGAAGTGCAAGTATGAAGCAGGCGTATGAAACCACTGCTTTCCCACCCGAGTAGCTGCAGGAAGGCAGAGGAGATCTGAAAGGTGTTCCTGAGGGCATATGGTACACAGGATGTGGTTTTTTTTTTCAAAATTATTCTGCTGCTCATGCTTCCTCATATCACAAAGTTTTGGGATTTCCCTTTCCTGGCCCAGTGGAGGGTCTTGCTATGAAGGTGGCATTGGCCGCCAGGTTGCAGATTCACCTCTGGCTGGAGGTGGAAACAGGAGCTTGGTAAGGAAGGGACAAACCAAGACCAGAAGCACAAGGACACGTGGGAAATGCAGAGGCAGAGCCACGGCTGGACACCAGAGTGCCTGCACCCTGGGGTGGAGGCAGGAGGAAGGGTGGCGCGAGGAGGCTCAGGGCGGGTTTGGGAGGACACGCAGCCATGAAGGCTCTGTCCCTGTGTGCCTGGGTGTCCCCTGAGCAGCCAGCCCAGGGCAGAGCCTCGCAGCATCCATGAGACAGCAGCACCCACCACTGAGCCGTCAGCTGCTGGCCCGCGGCACAGCAGTGGTGCCGTGAGGGTCACACTGATGTGATAAAAACTTGGCAGCCTGACAGAGCACCGCTCCGTTTTCAGGTCCTTCTATTCCGAGGTTCTTTGTCAAGTGTGCGCTAACAGCTGGCTGTCTGAAATGTGCTAAACTCCAAAAATACAGGTGAAGATTGCCCCAGAAACAGACCCACGGCAAGCAGTGGGTGCTGCTGCCATTAGGGCAGCACCTTGCGCCCTTGTGATCGCTGAGGGTGCTGCGGTGCGTCCTCCCGTCACAGGAATGTTGAGCAAACTGGAGGGCTCGCAGCAGCAGAGCTCGAGGGGATCGTGCATTTCCCTGTCCGTTGCAGGGAACAGCATTTACCGTGGTTGCAGACCGGTACCACCCTCTGTCTGCATGGGCCAAGGTGGGGGCAGAATCCATGGACACCCTCCCGTAGCTGCTTCCACGGGAAAGGAGGGACCTCGGGAAGTCGGGTTACGGCACTCCACATTAGCAGCATCCCCAAACGGTTTCTTCACTCAAATGCCCTTTTGTTCTCCACGTAGCTGACGGCATCTTGCCTCTTCCCCCGATGTCAGAAATGCTGAACTGTGAAAGGTCAGGAACTTGCCCGGGGTTGAGCAATGTCTCCAGGTGTTGACGGGCGTCATTTTAGCTCTGAGTCTGGAAGCGGAATGGAGGAAGGGTCTGGGCAGCTGTGCCGACGTGGTTAACTGCACGGGCTGCAGCATTTCAGCTCCTTTGGAGGGGAAAATCCTGCGCAGAAACTTATACCTCTAGATGTGGTAAATTCCCACTGCGTGTCTTCCCGTGACATGTGCTACACTGCCAGCTAATTTAGTCTGCTCCAGAACAGATGCCCCTTGGGGACCTTTTGGCAAGCTATGGCAGCCTGGAAAAGCCTCCGTAGAGTCTGGTAGCTGCAAATGGGTTTCCTTGTGTCTGCTGGCTTCCGTTCTCCATGAAGAAGAGCTGCCATTGCCGTTAGACTCTGTTCTCATTGCTATTTTGTGTTTTTCAGCCTACAAGGAGAAAATGAAGGAGCTGTCTCTGCTCTCCCTCATCTGCTCCTGTTTCCACACCCAGCCCCATCCCAATACCATCTACCAGTATGGAGGTACGTAACCAGCTCCCGCAGGAGCTGCAGCGTCGTTTGCACGATGCTTCTGCAGGCAACGCGGGAGCTCGCCAGCGCGCTGGGCTGTCCCGTCCCGGAGCAGCGATCCATGTCTGAGCCAGGGGTCTTTCTGTTTCGTCTCCTTTCACAGTTTATTTTATTAACGTAACCCATATTTTCCCAGAAAGAAACTGCTTGCCGAGGCTGTCTGCTTCGCCCCGGGGTGACGTGCAAGATGTTAACAGCGATACGGCCTTTCTGTCGTTACGCTGTGAATTTAAATTCATTGCGTTGACTTGGGGGGGATGAAGCTGATCACTAATCGGGCAATTTTGGAGATAGAACAAAATCACCCAGGTCGGGACATGGGAACACCCGAATTCCTATGTGAAGAGCTCGCTGCCCTCAGGTGAACGCTCTCCTGAGTGTCACAGGTCCACAAAGCCTCTGTTGGTTTTTTTTCCCCCCCCAAAGATATGGAGGTGAAGCAGCTGGATAAGAGGGCATCAGGCCAGAGCTTCGAAGTGATCCTGAAGTCCCCTTCAGATTTATCTCCTGAGAGCCCGATCCTTTCCTCCCCCCCCAAGAAGAAGGACCTGTCCCTGGAGGAGCTGCAGAGGAGGCTGGAGGCTGCCGAAGAGAGGAGGAAGGTAACGAGATGTCCTGTACAAGCAACGACTTTTCTGTGACGGCTGCTGATTGCACCAAACCCTAAAACTGGCTTAGCAGGAGCAACCTAAACCGGTTGGAAATAGTGGTTTTACGCTTATTATTATATTCCACTATAAATTGTCAGGTGAGACTTGGGGGTCATGGAGTGAGGTTCTGCAGCCTGGTTTAGGCAGGGAATTGGACTCGAGGTTCATCATCGTCCTCCTGTTCTTAAAACCACACAGTAGGGGGTTGTAGAATCACAGAATCATTTGGTTGGAAAAGACCTTTAAGATCATCGAGTCCAACCGTCCCTGTCCACCACTAAACCATGGCCCTAAGCGCCTCGTCTGCCCGGCTTTTAAATACCTCCAGGGATGGGGACTCCACCACTGCCCTGGGCAGCCTGTGCCAGGGCTTGACAACCCTCTCCGTGAAGAAGTTTTTCCTAATATCCAATCTAAACCTCCCCTGGTGCAACTTGAGGCCATTGCCTCTTGTCCTATCACTTGTTCCTTGGGAGAAGAGACCGACCCCCACCTCACTACACCCTCCTCTCAGGCAGTTGTAGAGGGCGATGAGGTCTCCCCTCAGCCTCCTCTTCTCCAGGCTGAACAACCCCAGGTCCCTCAGCCGCTCCTCACAGCACTTGTGCTTGTGCAGATGTCCTCTCGGTCCTCTGCGGGTGACCTGGGGGGGTCAGTTCTCACCGGCTCACGCTGCAGGAGATGGAGCGGTTGGGCACACACCCAGCGTAAACTCCAGACCTAAACACAGCCCCGTGCTTCTAGCAGCCGGCTGCGCCACGTGTTAGCGCAAGTGCTGTATGAAACGTGTTCTGGGGAAAACTATCGAAAAGGAGAAAAGCGGCGGAGTAAAACCAGGTGGGAACGTTAGGGGTGCTGGTGGGTAAGAGGAGAGCGAGCTGAAATGATTCAAGGAATGAGGTGACACTCGGAGAGGGGACTCTGCGCCCGCACGGATGTCACCTCGGTTTTGCTGAGCCGGTGGGCGCAGCGTGGCATCACCTGCCCGCCTGGAGCACCGGACCCAGCAGACATTGCCCCACAGCAGGAAAAAGGTGTCAAAGCGTCTTCCAAGCAAGAGCGTTATGGGATGGCGGGGGGTGGCAGAGGGGTTTGGAGCAGAGGAGATGGTCAGAAAAGGCCTCTGTGGGGAGTTGAAGGCTAGAAGAGCCCCTTCGGTTGCCTTCACCTCTCCCGACGCCTTGCCTCGGCAGACCCAGGAGGCGCAGGTGCTGAAGCAGCTGGCGGAGAAGCGGGAACACGAGCGGGAGGTGCTGCACAAGGCGCTGGAGGAGAACAACAACTTCAGCCGCCTGGCCGAGGAGAAGCTCAACTACAAGATGGAGCTGAGCAGGGAGATCCGCGAAGCACATCTCGCCGCCTTGAGGGAGCGGCTCCGTGAGAAGGCGAGTGCGGTGCCCGGGGAGAGGGCTGGGTGCCGGTGCCCATGGGGGGGTTGGGGTCTCGTCCCTGCGGGGCCGTCCCAGAGCGATGGGCACAGGGAAGCGGGCGTTTCGTTGCTGGTGGGAAGTGGGCTGTGGAGCAGCTCCGCTCCGGAGCAGCGTCAGGAGTGGGGGGGATGTGTCCTTCAAGGTCAGTAGAGAAACTACGATCTGGCTGATCTTGAGAAGTGCAAGGTCAGAGGCGCAGGATCAGGCCCACTCCATGGCCAGGGGCTTTGCAGAAGAGGGGAGCCGTGAGCGCGTTCGCTGTGGGTTTGCATCACCTTCAGGCTCCCGCGGATGAGCTGCTTCGCTCCTCGCAGGCGAAACCCCCGGTCCTCGGGGTGTGTCGGATGGGAAACTGGTCTCTTTTTTTGTGCGTGTGTCTGGTGCAAATCCTGTGTGCAGGAGAGGAGGCAAAGCGAGGTTGCAAGGGCAGAAGGGGTTAGCCTGGTGTCGTCTCTCCCGTCTCTGCAGGAACTGCATGCAGCTGAAGTTCGCAGGAACAAGGAACAGCGGGAGGAGATCTCTGGATAAAGGGCTTTTCTACACATCTAGCACCTGATTCCTGTTAACAAACCAACCACTCGACCGACCAACACATTTTATTTTGTTTGTCTAGATGCAACATTCGGTTCTCCATCCCCCCCTCCCCTGGTGTTCGTCCCCCAGCTACACGCTTCTCTATCTCTGCATCCTTAATCGTCAGTCCTTGTGGGGATTCACAGGTCGTAGGGACCTCTAAGCAGAATAGCAGCTAGTTCACATGAAATAGAGAATTAATCAGTCAATCAAACAGCTTCTTTGGAGGGTTTTGTCCTTTTTTAAAAAAAAAATATTTCTTAAACTGATGTAAAAAAAAAAAATTAAGATATTAATAAATTCAACCAGCAGTGTCACAGAGATACGGATTTCTTATCCGGGGCTTTTACTCCTCTTGGTGTTTGCTCTGAGCCAAATTTCAGTTTCAGAATCATGGGAAGTAAGTGATAATTTCTGTGAAGTGGAATAGGGAACAGCCCCGTGTTTGCCAGCGGTAGAGAGAGGAGCGAGAGAGGGATGGGATGGGACGGCTGGGGAGCCGCGGCGTGCGGACGTCCCATCTCTTGGCCGTACCTGGAGCCAGCCGCGGCAGGCAGTGACCCAACGTCCTCATCTTTGGATGATTCTTTGATAGCCCGTGTGAAAGCAGCGAGGGTCTCCACGCAGAGGTCGGTGCCGGGTGCCACGTCATGGCCAGTCCCCGCCACGGCAGGCACCGCCCGATGCCCTGGTTGGCCACGGGCTGGAGGAGCCCGCAGACGGAGCTGCCCTCTCCCCGGCAGAGCGGGGACCCAGAGGTCTTGGCCGAGCAGCCTGGGAGAGCCGCAAACGGCAGCGGTTGCATCCCCGGCTCCGCAGGAGCCCTGGGAGAGGGCGCTCGGTCTGCGGGCTCCCCAGCGCTCCCAACGCATGAGGTTTCACTCCGGTAAGAAAGCAAATCCAATGGAGACGGTGCGTGGTTGTGAAATAGCCTTATGGTGAACAGAATAATCATCCCTCCCTCTTTCCAAAGATGGCTGTGACTCTTCGGTGCCATTACAGGGCAGACGCCGAGACCGGAGATCGCCAGATGAGCCCCAGAGCTCTGGCTTGTAGGCGGCACGTGGGGAGCAGGGCCTGCCCGGCACCTCCGGACCGGCAGCTTTGGACAAGAGGGAGCTAAGAGGGGAGCAGTTCTGCGGTAAGGGTGAAGAGATGTCCCCATGCTCGTTCCTTGTCTATCTTTAGCTTTACAAGGCCTATTTTTAAGGAAAAAAAAGTCTCTTGGTGGAGGTAGGGATGAGCAGAGAACGTGCAAGCGTGGCAGTAATGTCCGATCTAAGCAGGTGATCAAAGCCCACGGACCTCCTCATCTTCCAGAGTCCCGGCTTATGGAGGCAGCCACGGTCCGAGCAGCCACCGTGTGCTGCGAGGGGCGGCCACCCCCCCGCTGAGACCCCCAGACCCGCTCACCTTGCCCCAGCTCTGCTTCTGCCTTGAAAATCTAAGTGGAAATGTTGCCCCTGAAGAGCAGGGACGGGCACCTTCCGGCACGCGGGGCCTCGCGGGAGCACGGTCCTGCGGCAAGGTTGTGCAGAGGAGGCGGTGGAAGCTGCTGTCGTTTGAGGCAGAAGGTACCAAGAACTCCCCTCTGCCCAGTGCTTAAAGATTACCGGGCTGTTATTTTTTTGACAGACGGGCGCGGCGTTTCGGGGAGGCGGCAGCGGGGCGGGCGGCGGGGCGGGCGGCGCGGGGAGCCTGGCTGGTGGGTCCACCAGGGCACCGTCCCCTCCGCCTCGCCGTGGCCCCTCCGCCCCAGCTGCCCTCTCAGACCCCGGAATAAACCACAGGGGCATCCAAGGCACCGAGACGTTTAATTACTGATAATTGGTGTCCTCTGCACGCTGTGCCTCCAAAGAGCCATTCCGTGGGTGGGGTGAGGGCCTCCTGCCGTGGGCTTTGCAGGGTTCTTGGGGAATAATTTAAGCGCATGGGGTGGGCACGGGCACAGCCCGGCCCGGGGCTCCCGGGGACCGTGCACGGGGGTGCTGGGCAGCGGCCAGGAGCTAGAGCAGATGAGGGGTTCGCATGGGGAGCAACCGTCCCCTTGCCTCCCCTCCCCTCCCCTCCAGAAAAGAAATCATCCCGGAGTCTTGTCAGAAGCTGAAGTTTTCCGTCTACCCTGTGCTTTAATTAGGTAAAGAATTGATTACGGCCTGGGGTGAGCATCAGGCGGTCGCAGAAACCTGCGAGATCCAACCCCGGGGCTCTTTGCTGATCTCCCCACGGGTCCCAGCTGGATTCGGGAGAGATCCCTTGATGGCCATGGTTTGATGCTGGGGGACGCTCCGCTCCTAAAAGGAAGGGCGACCTTACTCCCAAAGCCCTCCGCCTGGGCCGGGGGGGCACAGCGCTGTTAGAAAGCCCCAGCGCTGCCCGGTGATGAAAAAAATAAGATTTGGGGCAAAGAGGAAGGAAACTGAGGGTTGAATTTCTTAACAGTAGCTAATGATCAGTTTATAGTAGCAGCTGTCTTAGATAAGCATCTGTGTAGAGCGCGGCATCACCGCCAGCATCACCTCATTCATATAGTGACGAGAAATTTTAAAACGTTTAAAAAAAAAAAAAATTTAAAAGTAATTTAAGCGAAACGTTTGTGTGTAAGAAATGGTTGAAACTGTCAAATGTCTGTGTCCCGCGTTGGTGGGATCTGAGAAGGTACCTGCGAGATATTACCCCGTCCTACTCTCTGTGGTGCTGAGTGTTTGCTTGGTGTGTAATTCTGACCTGGAGCTTGTTGTAAATACTGTTTTTAGTACTATGATTATGATGATTATTATGATTATTATTATCAGAAATGTTGTACTCATGAGCAGGAGTTTAAAACAAGAGAAACGACTGTTTTCGCTCCCTCAGAAGGAGTCGGAGGCTGGGCCGGGTGAAGGCAGGGTGCTGGCAGGCTGGGCCGGGTGAAGGCAGGGTGCTGGCAGGCTGGGCCAGATGAAGGCAGGGTGCTGGCAGGGCGGGATGCCGGACCAGAGAGCAGCTGGAAAATCACGGAGTTGGGAGCTGGAGGCAGCCGAGTCCTGCGGGCAGGGCGGTGAGAGCGGGGACGGGCTGCTCCTCGTCCTGGGAGGAGAAGGGAGGGCTGCGAGGTGGAATGGAGCTGGTAGAATTTAGTGTTAACCCAAACCTCCTCGAGTGAGGGGTCCCGGGCTGTTCCCTGCAGCCCTGGGGGCAGCTGGAGGAGCTGCCAGGTTTGGCGTGTGCCGAAGGAGGAGCGGTCGGTGGCAGGTTGTGCTGGTTGGAGCCGTCCTCCCCGAACAGCGACTGAGTCTCTGGACTCGGTTCTTGCCTGGATCTGCCTTCGCGCTGCCAGCTTAGGGCCCGCGCCCACCCTCCTCCCCCTCCCCGAGGCCAGCCTGGGTCTCAGGTGGAGATTTATTCCTGCAATAGCTTTGTCTGGCAAAAAATCCCGTGGGAAGCGCGCAGGAGAGCGGCCCGGCACACGGTGCTCACGCAGGTGTGAGCACTGGGAAACTCATTTTTCTCACCTCCGTGGGATCAGCGCTGTGAGGGATGGTGGATGTGGCTGGAAAACGCGTTACTGCAGGGCAAGCTCCTGCGCCAGAGGAGCAGGGATGCGCAGGGAGAGTTTTGCATCGGTAACGTCAGCTCTGCTACTGCTGCCGAGACGCGCCGTGCCGAGGGAACAGCCTCATCCGTGGGGCCGGGTGCTTTAGGTGTAGCAGAGCGATGTTTGCCCGCTGCGGATGAATGTAGTAGGGATGTTGGGGAGCTTGGCATTCGTCCGGTGCCACCGGACGCTATCAGGGAAATGTGTGATTGCTTTGGCTACGTGCCCCAACTCCCGCGGTTTCGGCTGGACGAGGGGTGTCCACCACCCACCGCGCCGCTCCGAACCCACGGGGACGGGGCTGCTGGCGCCAGCAGCTAACGCGGTGCCGTGCCTGACCGGCAGCACACGGTGCGGTCCGGGATCACGGTTATTTCATGCCTTTCCATCTCCCAGGGTTGCTAATGGTTGTGTGCAGCAGCATACTTCATGCCTCAATTGAGACTAATTAAGTATCCTCATTAACGTCCTTACCATCCCAGCCTCCCTCATTCCCGGACCGTTCCCATGTACCGCAGTCAGACACGGCACGCAACCCCCCGATTCCCGGGGCCACCTTCCTTACGGCAGGGCTTGACGTTCTTCATTGATTCCCGTCGAGGTTTGCGAATCGAGCTTTGTGACGGCGGTTAGCGGCCACACCTTTGCAGCGGCGTACGAACACGAGACTTTGTGCCTGGTAGGGAGAGCATCCTCGAGGCGGCCAGCAGCATCCCTGCCCGGACCACCAACTGCCGGAGGGTTTGCAGCGGTGCGAGGGAGGAAAGACGAGATGGTGACGATCTGTTATGTGCGTGCAAACACCTTTCAAAGAGCTCTCCTGGAGAAGGGCCCCCGATTCGAGCAAGACAGAGGAGCTGAGGCTAAATGAGCTCCCAGCTGGCACCGACAGCCGGGCGCTGAGCGAAGCTGCGCGAGAGCTGGGACAATTGGCCTGATATCCCAAATTAAAGCTCTGCGCTCACGTTAGCCCTTACAGCAAAGTGCTCAGCTCCGCCTGGAAATTGGTGCTTTCAAGGATGCTGGCGCCTCAGACTGCTTCTGGGCCGAGCCTGTTCCTTTTCTTATTATTTTAGAGTCATTAAAAAAATCTTGCTTTAACCCAGACGTGGGGTTACCTTTGAGTTGACCTTCCAGGGCCGGTGGCAGTTCACGATTGCATGCATCCTCCCTTGGGGGTAGGTCGGTATTGCTGCTCCTTTTGAAATATAAACTTCAGCTTGCTTGATTTTGCTTAGCCCGGCGTGACTCTGGCCCTGGCTCTGCAAAGCCTGTCTCATGGGGTCCGTTTAATCCCGTCCCGCCGCACTCCTTTCCTCCCTCGCAGCGGCCGTGCGCTCGGCTGCGCACATGCGCGCAGAAACGCATACGTGGAAACGATATATGCACGTACACTCCTACACCACTTGAAATGAGTCAGGGAACGGCTGTTTGCGGTGCTAGAGATTTCTTACAGCCCATGCTAGGGACAAGATGACACAGTAAGACCAATAAACTCCACCTTCGTAGTCAGTTGTCTTTAAGTAAAGCAGAAGAGGGGCACTGGCCAACGCCTACGTTTGGGTGCTCTGTGGTCCCCCGGGTGCAGGGAGGCAGCCGCCCCCACCCACCGCCGGGACGGTGGGACCCGAGCGCCGGGGGCAGCTGGGTATCCCAGCCCCGGCGTCCCCCGTGCCTCGGTTTCCCCCCGCCCCGTGACAAGGGGCACCGACGCTCCCTACCCCGCGGGGGCCGCGGGAGAGCCGACGCATCCCCGTCTCTAAAGTGCTCTGAAAATGGAAAGTACCGACGTACCGGGTCGTGGTACGCAGCTGTCCACCCCGGGAGGAACAAACCGGCCCAGGGCTGCAGGCAGAGGTTCGGAAGGTGACTGCGCGGCCGCGGGGCTGAGCCGTAACCCCAGGGCTCAGCGCCCCGGCTGCCCTCCCGGGCAGGATTCGCTCCTCCTGCCGCAGCCTGGGCCACCTTTGCTCGTGCCGGGTGGGCAGCGGGTGGGGAGCTGGCGCGGTGTCGTGGAAGGACTTTCCATCACTAACAGAGCCTTGTCCGGTTCCCTTCGGTCTACCGCGTGCATTTCATTGTCAACTTGAGGTTGTTGTTGTGCAAAAGAAGTGATTATGAAAAAAAAAAAAAAAGAAAAAAAAAAGAAATAAACTTGGTATGAAACCGTATGTGTCCGTCTCGCTCCATAAATGGATTGGTTTAGTTCTGAGGCTTCTCTTTGTGTTGTGAGAATACTAATAAAATGCATTAAACGGCAAATTGACCTAAAGATTTAACAAGATGGACTTGAAGCATCAGTATGCTGAAGGAGTACTTTGCACCCGGCATAAAAGATGCGGAGAGCCGTAGTTTATTGCCGTTCTCAGAGGGGAGAAAATAACAAAACGCTTGAATGAGGGCACTGCTGAGATCCCTTGCGGCAGGAAAGGTGGGGGTACGTGAAGTCTTCACAGAGGAAGATCGAAAAAACATGAGAGAATTATAAATACGATAAATCCAGTTCTGGAAAACACGTGAGCTTCTTTTTTAAAAGAAACCCAGTGCTTGCTTAACGAGCTTTTCCTGAGAACTGATCCAGCCCTCCCCCAGGGCTGGGCATGGTGAGGGGAGCGGGGCTGCGGGTCCCAGTTTGAGGAGACCCTAACCCAGGAGATCTTGCATGGCCAGCGTTCCAAATCGCATCCCTGGGGCCAGATCCACAAAAATGCCCCAAAAGCCACAACAGAAAACAGGGAGGTTTGTAATCCACGGGGACACCCGAGGGGAAGGGGTCCGGCCGCTTCCCCAGCCGCCGTGGAGAGGATCCCCTGCCTTGGCGTACGAGAAGCCAAACCGAGGGGAAGGCAGGAGGGGGTAAATCCTCATTCCCAGGGCAGCTCTTCTGTAAGCGCGGGGCGGACAGCGCTGGGGCCATCACCACATCGGTGTCGTGGCGGCGGCCGAGCAGCCCGCGTCCGATGCTCTTCCCATGTGTGTGCAGGACGCTGCCACTTGCACAAACAGGAATTCTATTTTTGCAGCGTGACCTTCCTGATTTTAGAGATAACGACCTAATGGCAAACGCAGCATTGCTCGCTTTTCTTCCGAAGTTTGCTACGGACCACTAACCCAGGCTGTTAAAAAAAGTGGGTGTAGTAAAGTCAGCCTCCGCACTCGTCTTAGGAAAAGAGGCACAGTGCCCCGGTGCCACAAAATTCAAGATATATTAGGGAGACCAAGCACGGCCACCCTCTAACTAGTTAATTCAAGTCAGATCCTTCATCCTCTTGTGATCTGAAGGAGAAAACGGCAGAGGAATGGGATGCGTTGGGGAGAGGGTGGACGGGAGGAGCAGGCAAACATTGCAGAGAGGCTCCCACCGCCCTCGAGCCTCTGCCCGTGTGGGCAGCCCTGCAGGCAGCACCCAGAGGGCTTACGGACAGGATGCTGAAGTCTCGAACCAGATTTAGCACCCACCAAAACGCTTCTTCCAAGCTCAGAACCAGGCCAACAAAGCAAAATATCCTAAGTGACTCTTGGCAGGATCCCTACAAAGTGCTCGAGCCGTGTCTGAGCAAGGGGAAGGGAAGAGAACAGCGACTCTGGCAAGGTAAATGCAAAAGTACACCTGGGCAGGCAAAAAAACCCCCAAAACCAAAAAAACCCAACATTTTGCAGAGTAATTCGCTGAAGGTTTGAAAAATAACAGGCCGCCCTCTCTCAGCAACCTCCCGGGCACTGAGGCTGCGAGGAGCCTGCCGACCGATAAAGGGGCAGACCGGGGAGCAGCGAGCAGATAAGGTGCCAGGAGGTGAACTGCGAATTCCTCCGGGCCGTGGGTGCTGGGGAGGAGCCCAGGGAGGTTCCCGTCGCCCAGTGTCTGACAGCAAAAGCAAGGTTTTGCTTTCCAAGAGGCCACCAGCTGCTGGGGAAACTGGTGCAGGGCAGCGTCGCTGTGGGTTTGCCGCCTTCTTGCCACCTTTACACCGCCTGCACCATTGGGGCCGCAGGGAGCCGGATACGGTGGCAGAGGGACCTTTTATCTGCCCCATCCAGCCCCACTCGGGTCCCGAGGTCCTGGCTGCCAGGGGAAGTCCCTGGGGAGCCGCTGAGAGCGGCACTGGTGGAAATGCAGTCAGGCTCCCCTGGAAAAGGGCTTCCCAGTTTCCAGCGGTGAATTAACATTGCTGGTTAGCCTTGGTTATCTTGGAGAAGGGAAAGAAATGGAAGTCCTTGGGAAGAATCACTTTAATGAACATCAGGTTGGGTAACCCGGAAAGCAAGAAGGAACGTGAAATAGAGCTGGCAGCCGGTTATCGGGCAGGGTTGGTCCGGATGGGGAGGATGGAAAAAGAAAAGGAAGAGCTTTGGAAAAAATAAGCACTAAATAAACCAATTCATGTCAAAAAATGCTGCTAACCAGACCAAACACGCACATGATGGGCCAGCCACGCCACCTGAATGCAGGGCAGAAAAAGCCACTCGCCAAGGAGCTGTGAAAAGACAGAACTAAACCATATCGAGAGCGTTTCAAAAAGGGATTCACGGCTTTTCGGGCCTCTGGTCTGGCTCTTCCTTTGTCAGAACGCATTAACCACCCACTCGCAGAAAAAGTGCCATGTGGTAAGATCGCGTGAAAAGTCCTCCCAGAAAAATCCCTGCACGCCTTTCAAACCCCAGACCTCACGGGCACAGCTTGCGGCTAAGCCCAGAAATGGCAGAAATGACACCAAAACCTGCAAGAGCTCGAGGTGGCCGAGGGAAACCCCGGAGAGCAGAGTCGCAGGACGGTATTTAGCGCTGACGTGCAGCAGCATGTCTTGGGTGCAGCAGCTCAGGGGTGGCTCCCGGGCTCTGCAACGGGGAGGAAATCACTGACCCCGGGCCACAGAGCAGCACTGCAGCGTCGTACGGTGCCCGAGCACGCCCCACGGTGCGGAGCCCCTCTCCTTCCAGGGACAACGGCACTTCTCCGTTGCCGAACGGCCTTTGCATGGGACACCCACCGAAGAGTTTGCAAAGCCCCGGGATGGCTTGCAGGCATCCTGCGTAGGAGGGAGGTGTCCACCCCAACGGAGCAAACCTGCAGCCTGGAAAAGTGCTGCTGAATCTAAACACCTCCACAGACACGGCCACTTTCTCCTCCAGGTACAAAACACACTCCTCTATCTCCCCATATCATAATTCATTGCTGATAAGAAGAGTAAAAGAGTCCTCCGAGAACTTTATCTCTTTAGTTTTTATTAGGCCTTTCGAATCGGAGCTCTCGCAGGGCTGCTGGTGTAATGTAAACATGAGTGAAACCCGTACGGGAAAGCAGATGCCTGAAGCTCTCCCTCGGGGCCAGTCCCAGCGCGGGGAGGGAGAGGCTGGCAGGTCACGGATGCCACCTTGGTGCCTCCTCTGAAACCTGGCGGCCTCCAGCCCTGCCCAGCAGTGCAGCCCGCGCGACCTGGCCGCTTGCTTGGGCCCAAAGAGAGAGTTTGGGCAAAGAGGAGCAAGTGCGTGCCTGCCGCTGGGCACAAATGCCTCGGGCCGTGCGCGGGACGCCCCAAAACGCTGCGGGGACTGGTCCGTGCTGTGCCCCAACGGCAAAGGCGTATGAAAGTTCCCCAGCCCGCTATCAAGTCCGTGCACAAGCACTGCTCTGCGCTCCCGAAGAGCACGCACGCACGCCTCCCGTCCACGCACCCGCGCCCGCAGGGAGAGGGGGAAGAAATATCCGCCCAGCACCCCCCCGCACTCGGCCTCAGGCGCGCACAGCCTCGGGGGGCAACGGGGACGTACGTGCCAGGGTGCACGCGTGTGCCTCGAGCAGCCCTGCCCTGGGCTGGGGGGCACGCGGGAGCCCCGGGCGCATTTGGGGGCCTCGGGAGGGCATCACGCACAGGCCCCGGGGGTCACACGCAGCTGGGGGCATGCACGAACCCTGGGGAGGCTGCGGGGAGCCAGGGAGGGCATGCAGGGCCCAGAGGGGACACGCACACACGTAGGGGACACGGGGGCATGCAGGGCCCAGAGAGGGGGGGATGACACAGAGACACGGGGGGCACGCAGGACCCCAGGGAAGGGACACGCAGGAGACACGGGGG
>VYZW01004899.1:7178-77135 GCA_013401315.1 Balaeniceps rex
CCCCGACCCAGGTACAGGACCTTGTACTTGGCCTTGTTGAACCTCATGAGGTTTGCACAGGCCCACCTCTCCAGCCTGTCCAGGTCCCTTTGGATGACATCCCATCCCTCAGGCGTGTCAACTGCCCCACTCAGCTTGGTGTCATCTGCAAACTTGCTGAGGGTGCACTGGATCTCGCTGTCTATGTCGTTGATGAAAATATTAAACAGCACTGGTCCCAGTACGGACCCCTGAGGGACACTACTTGTTACCAGTCTCCATTTGGACATCGAGCTATTGACCACTACCCTCTGGATGTGACCATCCAACCAATTCCTTATCCATCGAACAGTCAAGGACCTCGCCAGTTACTAATATGAAGGAGGAGAACGCGCATAGAGCAGGTGCCACTGAGGTGGTTGAAAAGGCTGGGATGAAATAATACAGTTAGAGCAGTAGTAATGAGCCAGTTGAAAACATAACCTCAAACACAGAAATGTTAAGCCTAATAAGCCTAAAAATCTGAAGTGTGTCAATTTTCCTGTTTGTTTAGATTTCTTGGGGGTTTTTTAACATCTTTCGTATTTGCAAGATCTCTAAAGACACCCATGCCCTCTCTGGTAAAGGGATAAATATGATACTTACTGGGATGAGATCTTATGTTTGTTCCATTTCAAAACAAATGCGTGTGCTTTAGAGATCATGGGAAGTCTGTAAAGGGATTTACCTCCAAAGCTAACAAACCAGCCATGGAACAAAGGGAGAGTAGCCTTTGTTTGAAGTCAGTGGCTACCAAAATGCAGTATGCTGGCACTCTGAGTGCCAGTTTTTTCCTTTGTAAAGCATGCTGCACTATTCTGGAGAAAGTGCCTCATGCTGTGGTGCAGGATCTCTGCCTTTGCTGTCCCTCTTTCTCCTTTCATTGACATGCAGAGAAAACTACAGCATGGACAGTCTTCGTTGCATCATTTTCCATACCTGCCAGCAGAGTTTCAGACATTATACTACTTCTGTCTGGTTCAGATGGGTCATAGGAGAAGATTATTTCATTAGTAAACATAAGAACTGCAGAAGGGCTCAGTGTTAGCTGAATCTCAGGCCAGAACCTTAGACATGGGCTCCAGATTATCCGTTCATCCCACAGCAGGGAACAGATGACTAAATGTGCATCCAGAAGTGCCTAACTTCAGACATGACTGAGCCAAGCTCACAGGGTAGGGGCATCCCTGATTTCAGCACAAGTAGCGTCACCCTTTTTTAAAAAAAAGGACCTGACCATTTCCTGTGCCCTCTGAAGGGTCTGGAAAAAAAACCTAATTCACAAGCTGTTCCGTTGTGTTTCTGGCTGAACCTCATCAGGCAGTGGCTGGTGCCACGTTCAGAGCACTATTTCTTAATTCTCTCTCCTTCACTTCATACTTATCTCACTTTAGAGAGTGTGAAATTTTTCAGTTCATTATGTTCTGAACTGTTATTTAATTGAAGCCCCTAATGTTCAGTCAGTACACATTGCACACAGTCATTTAAAATATTCCAGCAGTGCACATTTTTTATAAGTGGTTCAATTGGAAGTGATCAAGGTTTGAGACTTCCAGCCTATAAAGGCTTCTGCTGTGGAAATGTGAAATGCTGCTCTCAATAATTTCAAACTGCTTCCTAAGCAGGCCCTCTGTTCTGACTGTCTTAAACTGCAGCGTAATTTCTCAGCACAGTGTACGCCCAGAACCTCCATTTAATGTCTCACACGGAAAGGAGCAAGTTGCAGGATTTGACAGAGCCCACTAGCTGTGGAGCGTGGTGGGAAGCCCTCCTCTCTAAACAAAGAGATTGGGTGGGAGATTTTTGTTTCCCTCATCCCATCTTGTCCAGAAGTACTGGAATAGAGTGACTGCCCTTTCTCCTGCATGGTGTGTGTCATGCTTGCAGCTTTGTCCTCAGTTCAATGAGATCTTGTGTGCAACTGAGATACGAGCGCAGAGAGTCTCTCTAAATTGATTTCTTCCAGCAGAGCACTCTGAAGCTCCAGTGTTGTGAGGAGGACGGCACCCTAGAAGAAACCAGGAAGAACCGTGGTATCAGGAGCTCAGATCCCAACCAACTGCAGTTTCACTGCCCCGGAGCGAAGCCATGGTGAAGAGAAGATACTACCCAGGGATTAGGGGCAGCAGTGCAGCTATTTGAGGTTTACTCTGCCTGTATTTTGGACACGGCTGCAACCTGTGACAACACAGACTGCAAGCTTACTTGTCTTCCATTTTCCACAACCTGTGCATTGACAATAGAAGGAACTGTATCAGGGAACGGTTGTCTTCAATCTTCCCAAGCCTGATTCTGCACAGCAAAGGGAAGACTTTACTTGTGAGGGAGAGAATGAAGCTCACCACCTCCCTTCTCCTGCTGCTCAGAGCAAAATGATACTCAGGGATTACTAGCTGTCTGTTGTGGTGGGGCAGGCTAGTGACAGTGGCAGACAACACTGTGTACTGCACGGAGAAGAGTCTCCATCACTTTTCAGCGTTCAAATTTAAAGCCGAAGATGAGTCAGAGATTCCAGTTTTATTGAAAATGCTTGGTAATCTCTAGTAATGACCTAGTCTAACTAAAGAACAAGCACTCGTTAAAGGTCATTTATCTGAGCAGAGAAAAGTGTTCATTTTCCAAGTGCTGTCATCTTCTACTTTAATTAATATCAGCCATGTATGCTGTTGGAAGTGGCTTCAAATATTGTAGCATGCAAAGACTGGACTTCCAGTGACATTTTTAATGAAAAAATGTAAATCATCTCTCACGAATGCTGTAATCAAGGTGTTCATTAGCTAACCCTGGACTGCAGAGGAACACCTATAGAAACAAGATGAACTCTGTGAATCTTGGATAATTTTGTAGGAAGGAGAAGTCTTGCACACATAATCCAGTAAGTTGCTATCAGCTAGGGACACGTCTGAAGAGGCATGGTCCAGGTAGCCAAAAAGACCATGAAAAAGACAGATGAAACATAAGGAGGCAGGATCTACACTACTGATGCTCAATGGAAATGCAGGACAAGTAGCTCAGGAACCTGCAGATTTGGGAAACTGCTTCTGTGAAGATCCTTGTCAGAGATTGATGAAACCCATGAAGCACAAGCAGAAACTATTATATCCTTTCCAGAATGCACTAGGAGTAACCACTCCAACTCTAGATTTATACCCTGAGGCTGGAAGGGTCCACTAGATCACTGACTCTGACCTCAATTGCATCCCGTTACCTGGTACATGTCCATAACGTGCATTTGGCTAAGACAAAGGTAGCCAATGTTGATACAAAGATGGTGATTCCATTGCTATTCTTGGCAGCTTGTTTCAACATTTGATCACTGTCACTTTCAGACAAAATATTTTCCTATCGCTTCAGGTCCTAATGGTAGATTTTGTACTGCTTTGTTTTGCTGGATGCAAAAGCTCTCTTTCTAGTCCCCGGAAATTTCCCTGTGTGAATATACTTGTATGGAATAATCAAGTTTACCTCCCAGGCTTCTTCCTTTGATGAGATAGGCAAAGAAAGCCTCCCATTGTAAGCTGTTCCCTCCAGCCTGAGTGTCATTTTGGGGTGTCCCCTCTGTGTTCCTCCAATTTTTCAGCACTCTTCAAAGATTCCTCCACTGGAATATATGCTGGTACGTGTAACACCAAGGCTGTTTATGGTGGTATTTATGTTTTTAATTGCCCTTTTGCCTGGTTAAATATCAAAGTGTTTCAGTAGTCCTCTTTCTTTGTCTTAGTGCTTCTTTGAAGCTCCCATTGAGTTCTTTGCACATCATTTGAATCACTACTATTGATGGTACAATTTCCACAATTCACAGGTGGAGCCTGTATTCTGATTCCGAGACATCTGGCTTTGAATTCAGGTGCATTAAAAAGTCCTCAGGTTTCATGATCCCATTCTAGCAATTGGACCAGAACATAAGAGCTCTGTGATTACCTTCACTTATTGTGCCTGAAATTGTTATGTCTTCTTCAATTCTTTTTTCAGATGAATTTTGTTATTTCTATAAGTCCAGTGTTGGGGATTTTTAGTCTTCCTAGGTTCGTGTGCTGCATGCCATGTTCTGACAAGAAGCTCTATAGTCAAGTTTAATGTCTTCTGGGATATTTTTACTTATGTAGATAAAAATAGGGACATGTTCTCCAGTACATTTTTTTGGAACAGAGATTGCTAAACTCCACACTTTTCACATTTAGTCATAATTTTAGAAAAAAAGCAGTACAGAACTGCTTGCAAAGTTTGTGAAGATCAGCTCCAAATTCAGTTTTCCCAATAGTGGGTTGAATCAGAACTTGTCTCTCCAGGTACCTTCACTTTTTACTGTGGACGAGGACTGTACAGCATGGCTCTTTATGGCTCTTGTTAAATATGTTCATGCTCAGCAGTTAGTTTGTACAGTCATTCAGTAAGGAAGAACATGGATCATCTGCAGTAGGCAATTCTTGAGGCAGGCATCTCCTAGAAATGGTCTGAAAGAAATGCCTCTGCTCAGTCAGGCCATGTCAGGGCAGAGATGTTCGCAAGCTGTGTCAGAGCTGTACGGTTTCTCACCAGGGACTGTGCAAGCCTTCACAACAGAGAAGAGTGATGGGACTCTTAAAGACAAATTGCATCTTCAATCTTGGCTTACAAGTCTCAAAATGTATGCAGGTTCTAAATGTGCTCGTATGAAGGACTGGTGGGTGGCAGGCCTTTGGTAACAGAGGAAGGCTACGTCAGATCTCATTTTAACAACTGGGAACTTCTGGAAGGGCAGCAGGAGCTGCTCACCTAAAGCGGTTTCTGGAGTTAAGGACTGAAGTTGCACTGCAGAAGCGCTCCCTGCGGAGTGGGAAATGGATAGAGACCAGGCAAAGGAGAACGGGAAAGCTCTGATGAGTGAGGAAAGTGTTTAAATTCTCTGTTTTCTATCAATGTTATAAAATATTTAGATTCATTTTAAACAAATTTTTTCTTGTATGTGTTTGCTGAAAGTAGCTTGGCCCAGATTATTATCTACCTTCCCTCAGCTATCAATTTCCAATGCTTCCTAACACAGTGTGAAGTGACACAAAAAGTTCACCTCCCACTGCAGATGATGGTTAAGCTCAGACCATACACATTTAGTTCCTCTTTAACTCCAGTAGACAACCCCTGTGTTATTGCCTGAGTTGCTGTATTGAAGCTCACCTGCAGAAAAGACCATGGCCATGAGTGACCTGAAGTCATGCAAGTAAGAGCGGGATCTGGTCTGAGTGGGATACTGTCAAACCACACACGCGTGGAGAAGACGTGCAGGCCTGCCACCCCTTTCCATCCTAGGCCATGCTTTTCATGTCCTCTGTTTTTCAGACAATTTTTTCTCAATTCCTCCTGTGTTTTCTTCCAGCCACCCAATTGTGTACCGCCCATCACAGATGCTGTAGTCTTTGTCCTTCACATATGTCCTTCACACACAGAATCCAAACACAAAACCAACAACCTAGGTGATTTAAAAGTGTGAAGTATTTCCTGGTTTTTACAACCATGCGATTCACATTTTGGCATGCACACATGGATGTCAGCTTGTAGCATCTTCTGTGATGTTGAAAATGCGTATTGGTAAGTTTTGCAAACAGCTGGGAAAAGGAAAATGTAATGCTAATTATTTGTACTGTACTGATGCTGGAGGCCACGGGCAGATCAGTGACCCATCACACTAGAAACAAATTCTGAGGAGCTCATAGCCTAATGGCCTGTCATTGTTTTGTGTGAACGTTACATTCCACTGTTCCAAATCCTAATGACAAGTTAGCTAGTGAGAGGTGTAAAGCACTGGAAGAGAAGATTTCTAAATGAAAGATCACAACTCTTTCCAGTGTATATGCCCCATTAATATCCAAAACCCCTGGTTCATGCTATGAACAAAATGAGCTAATAATCGTCATTTCACCATGAGGGTGTATTTGTACTCAGAAAATTGCAGTAAAGATCTCAATGACAGATTTATATAGCATTTAAAAAATATCTTGGAAGAAGTTTGAACCTAGTTTGCTTAGGATCAAGCAGAATCATTACTGGCACTCTGAGATGAAAATTGCTCCCTACTTTCCTCCAAAGCTTAAACCAAATTAATAAATCATTTTTTTAAAAAAAGTTCAAAATAACTCTTTTCAATTTGACCTGAGTCCATTGTAACTACCTTGTGTCTGAATCATAGAAGTCTTAGTATTTAGTTACCTTGGAACAGCTACCCTAATTCCCAAGATGGGTGGCATGCTTACTGTACCGAGGACAGCCAGAAACCTCTCTATCAGTAAGTCTGGTTCCCTGAAGCTACTGTTTTTCATATTTATCTATAATCCCATTCAAAAACTCATAAAGTTACAGTTTAAAACCAGTTGTGTTTCTTGATCCCACTGCCCGTACTTAGGAGTTACTTCCTGAAGCCCTGTTGTCGTGGATGTGAAGAGTCAGTTTCTTCTGCTGTTGAAAACGGGGTTCTTCTCCAAAACACCAAGAATGGTTCGAGAGATATTGCTGTCTTACATGCAATTCATTAAGGTTGAGGCTGGTTTTATAGCAAGAAGGAAAAACACAGTCAAAATGCAGTGAATGAAAGCATATATCGGCACACTTTGGTTACAGGTGCAATTAAAGAAGAAATATTAGCAAGCTCTCTGAACTGTGATGTACCTGCACTGCCTTCACTTAGGCTCCTTCTGCTTTCACACTGCTTTGAGCATCAGCATTTGAGCTGATTTGTGTGGAGAGAGTTGCACTAAAATACACATTTTTACACAGAGCGACAAGCTTGTATACTCCTCTGTAGCAGAGACGTGTAAAATCCAGTTGAAAGCTACATTATGTGGACATTCCTGGGGTTTTTTTAGCATGCTGATTTCAGTAGACCCTTCTGGTAATACAGCCTTGGGAAGTTTTAACATCTGTAAATGCTTGAGCTCTCTAGGAACCAAGTTGCTCAGGGTTGTTGAGCAAAGTTTAAACATCTTGCAGCTGATGAAATGACTGCAGCGTCTGGAGGTGGTGCTGCCCAGGAGTAGGACGCACACCGAGAGTCAAATGTCCCAGCTCTTCCACTGCCCTACCCTGTGACCTGGAGAAAGGTGCTGTGTTTTTCTGTGCCTGCTTCTCCACCTATAAAAAGATCAGCATTTTGAGCTAAGTGCTTTGAGAGTAATAGATACCATCCAGAGATTCCCTGGAAGAACCAAGCTCATTTGCTATCTGGGATGTAGCAGAGTCAAACTCTGATTGGTAATATGGTGGTAGGACAGCATGGGTAATACTGTGAAAGAAACACTCTTCAAATCTCTGCAGTTTCTTCTCCTTGCGACTGGTGAGTTTAGGCTACAGTGCCATTTCATGAAATGAGTAAGAAATGAGTCTGTTGCGCTATGGCCTAAACTCCCTCCCACATTAAAATGGGCAACAATGTTTGTAGCCAAGTGTGAATCACGGTACCACGTACCATGGTGCCATGTACCACGACAAATCATGTCATCACTGAGAAAATACCACAACAGTACTTTGTGCAGAGAAGGCACTATGGACCTGCATTTCAGGAATGTCGTCCACTTGCACTGCCAGCCCAGTCCTGAAGAGCTGAGCCTGTCTGACTCTCTTGGTTAAATCCAGAGGCAGAAATGTTAGAACCAGTGTTTGTGGGCAAGCTGAGCCCATGCAGTACTTCTCCAGCACCAGCAACACCCCACCGAGGGCACGCAAACAAAAGTGGTGCCTCTAATCTCAACACTTGCATTTATCTGAAAATAATTAGCTGAAGGGAAAATAAAACACCTTCTAGCATTGCAAAACTGGAAGGAAAGGGAAGTGCATCTAAGATTGCTTCAAATGAAACAGTGAGGCTCAGAGGAACCAGAGACCTCTGCTTGTATGCTGCATTCCTTACTCCAGAGACAAGTTTATGAAGGAATGGAGTGTCTTTAATCATTTAATTTGGTTAATTTAAAACTACATATGCATAATTTATTTACAGAGAGGTAAAAACCTCTAATTCCTGCATTTATTATTGTAACGCACAGTATTAGAGTGATATTTTTTTTACTATTGCAATCTGCACACTGTCTGAGAGTGTTAGTGTTCTACACATCATGCCTGAACGAGTGTGTTTGAGGGGGTTTGAGACTCCAGTTCACATATACCATCCTCCATAAATTATGTACGTAGCTTCCATTTATATACAAAAGCGTTGCAGAAATTATAATACAAATTAATTTAAAGGGCTCTCATTCCTAGCCATTGTTTTATGCCCCTCATCTTAAAGGAAAAAAAAAAAAGGTCTTCTATTTCCCACTCCACACTGTAATGGGGATTTGGTTTTGGTGATACTGCAATAGTGCCTTATGCTGAAGGAACATTTAGCTCATTCACAGCAAAACCCAGGGAACCCGTCTTGTTGAAACTATCTCCAAATACGATTTATTGGATCTATTCATGTAAGTGGGACACCTTTTCTAATTCCAGCTCATGGGAATTTAATTGCCAAGTTTGAGCCTTTTTCAGGATATCTATCACTTTTCAAGGACTTCATGGATGAATAAAGAATTCAGTGAGATCCAGATCTTTTACAAGGCTTGACAACTAATTCTGACCTTGATGTGTAAAACGTGAGCCCTGGAAGACTTGGCTGAGGCAAAGAGAGAGAATTGATTCCAGAGCTGCCTCATTCCCAGGTAGATTTAAATTATGTTCCAGCCTGACCCAGAAGGTTTCTCCAATGTAAGTACCAGACCACTCACCTTTAGATAGCCGAATTTTCCCTCGTTCATTTTCTGACCTGGGCTATACTCTGAGCAGCCAGCTTCACTGAAGGCATTGTGTGTCCACCATAATGCCTCTCATCACTAATTCACAGTCCCTTGGCATGTATGAAAGCTTAAATTATTTCCTGCAATGTGCATTAGCTTGCACATGTCTACACTGAATTTCATCTTCCATCATGCTGTCTGGTCAAGTCTTTCTGGAACACATCGTAGCTCCCCATAGTCTTAAGTAACCTAAAAAATTCTGTGTCATCCAGACATTTTGCTAATTCACTATTTACATACCTACTCCCAGGTCACTAAGAAACATCTCTTACTACAAACTTTGGGCTGGCAGGCATAAATTCTTAATGTGTATTGAAGTCATGAACCAATCTAGGGCTATTTTTTAGTTTGATTTATTTGAAGTAGCTTTTCATGGCTTATCGGTAGCTGTTGAAGGCAACAAAATCTGCGGTAGCTTTACAGGCTTTGCTTTCTTGAGCTGGAATGGCCATTGGAGACAGTGGGGCTCACATTCTGCTCCCCTGGACTAGAAGATAGGTCTTTCCTAAACCTGTGTGGGACATGAGCCTCTTCCCTTCGCTGTATTTTTCCTGTGCAGGGAGAATAACAACTCCCAAAGGCAGCAGCAGCTAGTTGTGGTGCAGAAGTATATGTCTTTATTCTAGGAAACTGGGTTGACCTATTTCCCTGCCTGCTCGGAGGTGGTTGGCACAAGAGGAGGAAACAGGGGCTGACAGAGGCAGCCAAGAGCATGCACAGGGGCAGAGAGAAGGGATGTGGGCCAGTTCTGCTGTTGTTGAACCTTCCACCAAGGTTATCTCCCTATCTCTTCTTGTGTGGTGAGGCAGTTACTGAATTGCCCCTCAGAGTGGCTCCCTGTCTGCTCTCCCTGGAAATGCTGAAGGCAATATGGTAATATGGCTCTTTTTCCCAAAGATGAGATCCTTCGGACTGATGTGCCATGTTGAGCATAGCAGGTGCAGCATCTAACAATGTCCCTTGGGAAGAAAGCGTGATGTGGCCTCATCCTTTAGTGTGGGATGCACCTCAAGAGATTCATTTAACCCACCTGGTTCCTCACTTGCCATTGTAGAAACTTTGTATTTTACTTTCTAAATACTCTTCCGTTTCTTCCTAAGCTACACTGTCAATACTCATGGAGACAAAAAGGGAAGTACTGTGGGCTATTGGTTGCTTTGGATGGGGTGGCGGGGACATAGGAGATAATGCTGGATTTTGAAATTTTAAGAAGTAGAATTTACAGAGAAGGAGGAATCTCCTTTTTCTCTGTCCCTTAGACACCATCTCACGTGGTCTAAAATATTTGAGGGTCATGAGCTCTCCTGGCAAAGCTGCCACCACCACACTGAAAAGGTTACCATCAGTGTCTGCTGTGATGTCCAGCAGCAGCAAAGAAAAAACATAAGCTGAACACTTAAACAGTGAACTGTTGCCACTAGCAATGATGCTTTGTTGACAGCAATAGGATAGTATATACTTCTCAGAGCTATTTGTTTTTCCAGGATATATGCAGGCTTAAGTATATGAGACTGAGCTGAATTATGGTCAGCACACATAGAAGGTTATCTTTGCCATCAGAAGAAAAGAGACTTTAATTACAAGCACAGTAACACTATCAAGCTGGGGCAAATCCTGTGCTTAATCCTGTGCTACTGATCTGGGGTTTTACCTGGTTCAGATTCTCATCTTTGGCTGTTTCCTCATGAAATCACTTCCTGGGCTAGATGTTTTTGGTAGAATTGTTCTGCAAAAAAATGATGGAGGACAGAGAAGTATTTGACTCTCAGGCTGAGCACGCTTGGGAAAATACTGTTCTGCCCACAGCCCCTACCCGAACATGGGAAGAAGGCCACAGAGCTACACAGGCGCCTTTGCAAACCATCACTCATTCACAGCGTGGCAAGGGACTAGCGTCCCCTCAGCCACCGGCTCAGGCCTCTGGTCCTGCTGGGGAAACCAGCAGCATAAACCGCCCCCATGCTGTCCCAGCATGGCACCAGGTAAGGAAGAAGAGAAAGTCCCTGATTCCAGCTTGTCAACACTACTGTATGGAACAACACTTGAGTGAACTTCTTCCTTTGGTGCTCAGCCTTTCACACATGGGTTGCATTGATTCAGAGCTCTGGCAGCGAGCTAGGGAGCTCTGTTACCTCTGGGTGGGGGCTGCGCCACAGGTGCTGTGAAGGCATCTGCTTCCCCCAGATCATGTTCAGTCACCTGGTTCCCAGCCTGGAGCCTCTGGACAGCTCTGCCTTAGATTACATCTCCCACGTCATCCCGCACTTCATCACCCTCTCCACCCTCCTCCCTGTCCTCCAGCCTTTCCTCTCCCCTCCCGCCCTCGGCCACCCTCCTGCTGCCTTGCTGCCCCTCCAGCCATCCCCGCTCCCCTGTCTGCATTCCTCTCTGTCTGCCCTGTTTGCCTCCAACCGCAGCATCTGACAGACCATGCCTTTCTATGGATGGACTGGGGCAGTCACCTACAGCTCTCCACGGGGCGCTGGTCCCCAGCGGGCAGCAAGGGCCATTTCCCTCCTGCTGTATTTGAGGTGGCTTGTAACCCCTCAGGGGCTCCGTGAGCACTAGAGCAGTCTCAGGGAGCTGGATTTCAGCAGCACATCCCCCCAGCAGGGTTTTGTTTGGGGGTTGGGGAGGTAGGGTAGGTGAGTTGGGGGTTGCTTTTTAAAAAGGGGGAGACTTTGGGGTCTGCGGCTGAGTGGATGAGGTAGTGGGAAGGGGAGCAAGGGGCAGGAACCCTGAGGAGCAGGGTGCACTTGAGGCTCCAGGCTGTTTGGGAGCTGTGGTTTCAGGTGCGAGCTCAACCATAAAGCAACACTGCCTCCAGCACTGACCTGTTGGGGCATGGAAATGTGACCAGCCCCTGCTCAGGGGTAACACAAAGTCCCTCTTCTTCCCATGGCACCCAGGCCACGCCTGCCCCTACTTGCTTTGCAGAGGGCTGTGAGCCCTGGAGGGAGCACAGCCCTGGATGGAGCACAGCCGTGGGGCTGTGGGATCCCATCATCAGGAGCTCTGCCCATCCCCTCTGCCCCACAGAGCTGGCGGGACCCGGCCAGCTGGTCTCCCCCAGGCCTCGCCGAGCAGTGCGGCACAGTGGGTGTTTGCCTGGAGCTGGGGCTTTCAAGGCATTTGGGTTTTGTTCGAGGAAGAGTTTCTCCCTTGACATTTTCACAGCTCCGGAAGGAACAGGAGGGATTGATGACTCTGAGCACAGCAAAGACAAAGGGGTGATCCTGCCCTACTGGGCTTTGATAAACCCAGGCAACCAGCCACCACTTGTTCTTACAATCCCTCACTCCCACATAAGCACAAGAAACACTATCACAGGGCTTTTTCAACGTTAATGCATGCTTATTAACTGACGTGCCTTTGTTTTCTATTAAAAATCTTGTTTCTAAACCTCTCCTTAAAACTCACCGTATAGACACACGCACATACTTATTTTTCTGTCAAAGAAATCAGATCTGTAGCATTTGAAGGGGAAAGAAAAGTACCATTTTAAACTAAGTTTATTTTTTTCTTTTCACCATTTTCTTTTACCAAATTACTCTTCAGCTATTAATTTCACAGACATTGTGCTCAATTTCAGTAGCCTGCAGAGGTCTGTTGAGGTGTGATTGGGCAAGCCTTTTGCTAGCAAAACCCTCCTCATTTTTTTCTCAGAAGCACAGAATTTGCACCTCGCAAACCTGACACTGGTACTGAGGCACAGATTTGTAAAGGTATTTTGGCATCTCCCTCCCAGCAAGTCAGACTCAGAGATTTGGCTTTTCCAGTACGACAGTTTGCTCTTTTATTGGTTGAATTTTCCTCCTGTTGGAGGAATGGCAAATCTAAATTGACTTCTCAGGGAGCAAAATCACAGGAGCACAAGGCAAAATCCTTTACAAATATGTGCTGATTAACTCTTGGAGATGCCCGTCAGGAAAAATGGGCACTTCAACCCATTTTCTGCCCAGAAACTCCAAGGTAAAGCAACTGGCTCAGAATATGAGAACCCACATCTAATTTATGGTGATGGCTACCTGGTCAGATGCAGCAACATGCAGATGGATTGAAGAAAATGTGTCACAGAGGCTTCCTAACAGGACTTCATGGTTCCCAAAACCTGAGTGCTTTTTCAGCACTAACTCAGTAATTATGCAACGTGGACAGGCCTACTTTTTTCACCATCACTTCTACATTTCACTGTAACTTTGCAAAATGATCAAATGATTGAGATCTAGAAAGTTCACGCTCTCCGTCCTGTGTCCAGACTATTGCATGACACTATTGTGCAATTTAGACCCTTAGTGAAACTAATTGTGTTTGCTGCTGTCCCGCTTAGAGGGCCACAAGAACAGGACCCTATTGTGCTAATTTCTGGATAAGCACATAATGACAGTCCCCATACTGATGAATCCATTGTATAAATGGAAAAAGAGACCCAGAGAGAGCGGGGACACAAAAGGGAGTGAACAGTACAGGAGCCGTGGATATCAACCAGGTCAGTGTGGGTCTCAGCTTCAGAGTGTCCTGCTCCCACTTGAGGCCAATCATATGAATAGCTGTCATGGGAGTGGGAGTCTGTTGGATGCCCAAACCACAGCTGAGACTGGAGCTCAGCATCTACATGTATTCAAAGGGAACATCAGGCCCAAGATGCTCTGCTTGTTGTGTCCCGTAGGATGCTGCATCTGAACAGCATCATTCCTGCCAAGCACCTCCATGAGGGAACCTGAGACATTATACTTCCCAAACACCTACCAAATCCCAGCAAACTGCTGAAATGCAATTGAAATGGCAGAATTCTGATGTGGTCAATTAACCCCCTGCTACCTCAAACCCTGATGTGTGTATAAATAAAATAAAAGGTAATAGTGCTGGACTGTTGGCATAGCTGGGGAGGAAAGCAGTGATGCCATGGGATGGTTTCTTATGAATTATTTATGGGGTGCTGTGATCAGAGCTAGGTTTAGCCTCTGCCCTGCTCTAGGTCATCACAAGTATATACCCTATGTCCTCACTCAAAGCATTAGGCAGCCGTGCCAAAGACAGGATCTTTGCATGACTGCCTCTAGATCCCAACACATACCCATGTAGCCCCTATAATGGACAAGCACATGTATTATTAAGCAGCAGAAAGCACTTGTACAAGGCTGACGGCACACATGACTTATTTACACTGACCTAAAATAGCAGCACTTTAAGTGATACAAACACAGAAGACTTTAAAGTGCTCCATGGAGATTTGTGAATACAGGAGAACCCTTTGGCTAATCCTGAAACATTGTTTTCTTAAAAAGTCATCTCATTCTCTTTTATGCACCTGCCATTACTTTCCTTACCTAGAAGGGCTTCCTTCATTTTTCCCTATATATTGGATTATTAGCAGCTAGGTTAATAACAATCCTCCCACTTTTGTCGGCAGATGCAGCCTTTCAGAGCTGACAGTTCCTAAGGGCTTAGGAATACTCTCCCGCAGGCTTGAAGGGTGGAGAATTCATGGGGTTTTCCCTTCTTTGAGCTGGGTTTCCTGGTGGAAAGTGGCTTTAAATGGCCCTCCTTCAGCTATGCCCACTGGCCAGGCTTGGCACAGGTCGTCCCTACCGTCACTTGGTGTTTGTTTGGGGACAGGGGCTGGATGTCTGGTGTCCCTTGGGAGATGTGTGCCCAGATGAGGAGGGAGGTCACTGCCAGGGTGGCTGGGGAAGGCTCCTGGGGGTATGCCAGGAGTGTGGGATGAGAGGCAAGAACCAGTAAAACATTAAAGTGTGTGCCTGTGTGTGTGTGTGCGCGCGCTGGTGGGGGGGCTTAAAGATTATTTAACCAAAAAAAAAAAATCTCAAAGTCTGACTTATATGAAATTTAATTTAATTTATTTTTACACCAGCAGCTGTCAGTTCAAAGAACAAAAACAAAGTAGCCATCTGTGCTTAATTTCATAAATCTACTGTAGATTGTCACATGATAGTGGAACTTGGACAAAAACGTGTCATGTGATTGAGTCCGGTCCCTTTAAAGTCATGTTTTCATATATAGTCTGATTTAGCTGCAGCTATAGGCATGAGGCCCAGCTAAGCAGGCAGCAACTTGTCATGAACTGAGTGGTGTCAGTCTGATAAAAATCCTGATTTCTAGGGCTTGTAACATCTTCCCCTCTTTTTGTGGCAAAAGTGTTTTGTTGGGGTTTTTTTAATTATGTTTCCAGCATTTGAGCAAAACTATGAGCCTGTTCGATAACAGCAATGCCTGTAACATGAAATGTAACATGAAATAACTCCCCTTCATGAGAGCTGCAATGAGATGGAAAAAGCAGGGTGCCAGGGAGCTGCGGTGGACTGAGGGTGGCTGCAGAGCCGAGCAGTCTCACCTCTCGTCAGAAGCCCTCCCCTGGCTCTTCAGCTGGGAGGAGAAGAGTTTTCTTTAAACCTCCGCAGATCACAGGTGAATCAGAGAAATGTAAAGAAATGAAATTTTTTTTAGCCATTCGAGAGGCAGGGCTAATAGGGAAAGTCAGAGTGTGTTTGCTCTCCAAATTCGTATTACTAAGAAAGTGCAAGGGAGAGAGATCAGAGGGGGTGTAATTAAAATACAGATCAAAAAGTCGCATTTTTCAATTTGCCATGTGAAAAAAAAATAACAATCAGCTTGTCATATTCTCATTAAATACCAGATGGTTGAGCATGAGTAATAGATCTCTGGCTGACAGAAATCTGCAAACTCTTTTCTTTGGAGAGTTTTTAACTTAAGCAATCCGACCATATCAAATAGTCAATAATGCTCTCAAGGTGAATGTATTTGTTTAGTATTTGCGTGCGGGTATTTGTCTGTGCGTGCCGGAGCGTACGTGCGTGTGGGGTGGAAACAAGAACAGAGCCTCAGAGAAAGTAAAATTAATTCTTAGCAGGTAATTTTAGCTGCCTAACACTTACACTCTTACTCTCACACTCACAGACCCAAGAGTTTCCTGCGGTTTTAATGCTTTCCACCTTCTCGGGGATAATTAAGTGATGACCACACCTATGCTGAAAGGAAAAGGCCACAAGTCCTTCATCTAATGCAGTTTCATAACCATAAATCAGGTTGTCGTTCTCGTGTTGAGCCCTGCAGATCAATCGCTTTCTCTCAGCGCTGCCGTCCCCCTCCGGCAGGGTGAGCAGGCAGCTGCCGGCAGCCCTGCCCCGTTGCCTTCACCAGGGCCAGCTCGCCCCCAGACTAACTCCAGCAAAAGTTTTACCACAATTGCATTATTTCTCTGATTTGTTGTTATTAGTGCTGTATTACAGTAACACCGATAGGATCCGGCCATAGACCATCACTGAGACAGTACAAACACAGAATTAGCAAGATGCTTCTTTTCTTCCCCACATGATTTACTCTCTCAGTGTGCAACATGAGATAGCACATGGGCACGGGCAGGTGGGGAAGTTCAGACCTAACCGTATCAGAGGGTGCTCGTGGAGACAGCACCAGTGGCATCAGCATTGCTGGTCTTCTGCAGCCAAACCTTTATGTAGCCGGGTGCCCATCTTGATCCCAAGTACAAAGACACATCCGATTGCTACCTTAATGGACTTCAGCCATTTGTGAGGCTTGATATCAGCGCAGCCAAATGACTGGGAGCCCTGAAAGTCCGATGTAATAAAGGAAACATTCAAGCCTGGCAGCAACACATGAAATTTCAAAGAAATTCTGCGTGTGTGCAGAGACAGCAGCCATTTTCCTCCTGCCTGCTCCAGCCTGTCGCGGAAGTGAACAAGCACTGATCTCTCTTGGAGACCTTGCATTTTATTTTAATTCCCCTCCCCCTCCCTCTTCTCACTGCTGTTTTCCCTTACTCTAAAAGAAGTAATTTTGAATGAAAGTAGATGATCTGGTCCTTGTATATGGAAAAACAGCAATTACTGGCAAAGAACAAGAGTCTTTGTGGTAGGAGTGTGGTAGCTTTATTCTCCTACAAGTTTGGGCTGGACTGCTACTTAGAGTAATAGACGTTAATGCCAGAAAAGAGCTTGTGAGGTTTTTTGGCCTACTCTTTTTGCCAGCTAGGGATTTTTCCCTACGGGATATTGTAACCGAGCTTTAATTAAAAAAATTAGAAGGCATTAAAGCAGCACAAAGTAATAGCCTCCTTCGGTGTACCTCACATTACCAACCAACCTGCTAGTCTCAGACCTTCCTCATTCAACCTACTGACACATCTGTGTTCTTGGCAGATCCGGATCTCACAACACTGTGTTGTTCAGGGATACCTAGAAGTGGTATAGCTACATTAGCACAATAAATTAACATGGGTAGAGCACCATGCTAATAAGTCTGGATTGCTTCTCGTCCTCAAGCTAGTTCTTTTAGAGCTTACTCACTTAGCACAATAATGTGCAGTGCAGTTGTACCCACGTGCTATACTAGTCTTTGGGAATGACGCTGGTATTGTGGGGAGTTCAGAAAATCCATGGGTGGTGGGAACAGTGGAAAAACTGAAAAGCTCGGGCCCTCCCCACTCAAGACTTTCAGTTGGTCAAAATAGTGGTGTTTTCTTTTCCTACAACAAGGCTTCTGGGATGAAGTCTTGGCGCCACTGAGGTCTGTAGAAGTTTTGCCATCAGCAACAGCAGTTCTAAAACTTTATCCCCTGTTTATTTTTCCAGTCCAAGTAAAAGTGTTTTTCCGGTGGCAATAGGCTAATCTCTCAAAACTGTTGATTTCTTCTTAAATTCCATAAGGTTTGCCAGTTCACAACATTTTCCTTATGCACTTTTCATGTTTTTAGCTAATACCAGCATGTATTACTGCCTGAATCACCTTTTTTGGGAATTGCCATCTTATCACACCAGCTTCACTTTTCAGCTGTTACATCTTCAGGAGTTCATCCCCCATCTCCTCTTTTTCTCTTGGCTTGACAAGACTGTCAGAGGCACATGTAAGCACTTGCTTTCTTGATCCTGGGCTTTAATGATTAGCTTAAGGAGTCTCATATGCTCCTGTCATGCCTATTGCTACCTCTGTCGACTTTCTTTTCAACACAGCAGACTTCGATCACGCCTAGAGACAAGGTCTGCAGCACCTGCTCTCAAAGGAAATGGAAAGACAGATCTTCTGCTCATGAAGATTGGCTAAGTAATGGAGCCATGGCTAACGAATTCACCTGGAGTTTTCACATGGCTCTTTGAGTCTGTACTTCTCTAATCTGGTAGGATTTACTGAGGGTAAAGTAACATGATCCTCAGCTGCAGACGCTGGCAGTGATTTCTGGCAGTTTCCAGACTGTTTGGCTTCTCTTTGAGACCTGTGCACTTTCTGTCTAGCAGACCATGTCCTTCCTACCTTCTGTCTACAGATAAGGTGGTTTTGGAGAACTGCTGATGAGCCTCTTTCAGCAGTTTGCCTACACTGCCTTCATTAAGACCACATGTCCGGCCACCGATACTCCAAAAGACACCTAACATGGCACAAACCGGGAGGAAGTTTCCACATGGATTTAGCCCATCCAACAGCTGTTTCATCTCTGAGGACCTCACGATCAAGGTCAGAGGCTTGGGCAGAGTTGCTATTTGCAGTGCCTGTCATCAGAACAAAGGAAGTCTTTAAGCTGGTTTTACCGCCTTATCAAACCTCTGTGGGTGAGGCAGGAGAGAACAAACTAGTTTTCAGGACCACAGAGGTATACAAATCTGAGGGTAAGCAGATATACATATAGGTGTCTGATGACTCGTCTGATATACCTGATTAGTGAGAGAGGACGCTTTTGAGGTTAAGCCACTGGATAGGATACAGGAAATCTGGATTCGGTTCCCAGCCCCACCATAGATTGCCTGTGGCATCTTGAGTAAGCCTGTTCGCTTGTACCTAAGCTCTCTCTGTGTGTAAAAAGGGGGCACAGGGCTTTCTAGCTCCTAGCTTTTCTTTCAGACAGACAGAGCAAGTGCACTGGTGCCCCCTAACCCACGTGGGCCCTCATCTCACTGAGGATCTCTTGATACCATCAGCATGTGAATCACAACGCTCAAGGGAAGAGAACAGGGTATACTTAATACATGTGTGTACAAACGATAAATGGTTCCAGAAGTATCAGTGAAGTATCAGAAGTTGGCCACTTTTGGGAACAATAATAGTCTTGCTGGCATCTGTCTCTGGCAATCGCAAACTGTTAACCAAAATTTGAATCAAACCAGGACTGAGTATTTTATTTCATGGTTTACCAGGCAGTATTTAAGCACCTCCATTTTCCTTCCTTCGTGCCAATGCATATCCAGGTTCTGGCTGCAAGAATAACAGAATTGAAACAAAAACAGAGCAAGACAAGACTACCTGGACAACATGGAGGTAGAGGGCAGCAACGCTATTTCTCTTTGTTCATTGGTCATATCAATCATATTTATTACATTAGTCATGGTCACAGCAGTCATATGAGTCACATAGCATTCATTGTTAGATGGGCCTAAGGAGAACACTGGAACTGAACACTGGAGAAGTTTGGTGTGATAATTTGTCCATCATCCTGTTAGATCCAAATTCTCTTCTTGCTTGTTGAATTCCAAATGCAACTAGCCCCAGTCACTTGGGCCTCCACACTCTACTGTAACCGAAAATAAACAGTATTATTATTTGCAATAGCAGTAACATTAATGAGTGAGAATCTCCAGAGATGCCCCAGTATGTGTTTTTTTTGGTTGATTCAGTGGTCTTTCTATCCTTTTAATCCTTTCTAGGTTACTAGTCAGAGATCCTGCTTTGAGGTTCTAGCTTGCAATGTCTTGCTTTAAGGCTGTTGTAAGGCACTCTCTCTCGAGTCTCTTTTCTTGGCAAACTCTTGTAGCAGCAGGCTTTGTAGGCAGACTTCTTTCATTACGTAACCTTTTCCTCTTGATAGGGCATCTGTAGTACCGGAGGGAGGAGGATGCCTGATGCAGACAGGTTTCATCCTCCCACCCTATTTTCATGTCCATGCATTTTCTCCTCTTTAAGAGGACTCTAATACTTCCCCTTGCTACTGAAAGTAGGTGGAGGAACAGCCAGTCTTTCCTATCCTTGGCAAAATGTTTCTCCGGCGCTGTTACTTATTGTGGAGCAATGAGTACAAGCACTCTCACTGTTGCAGTGACTCAGGAGGAGGAGCAATGATCCAGCTAGATTTCCTGGGCAGGTATGTGACCCATCAGACATCCACTGAGAGTATTAATAAGTAACAGCCGCCTCTGAAAATGGGGTACCTTGGATTGAGCCAGGAGTTAGTTGTACAAAAGCGTATTTATGCCTGGTGTTCAGGTGTCACTGAGATCACCTTGCTCAAAGCTGCCCCAAGGGGAACACTGGAATGGATTGCCTGGGGAGGTCATGGAGTCTGTATCCCCAGAGATTTTAAGAACTAGAGACATGAGCACCTACGAGGGATGCTCCATGTATAGTTGATACTACAGTGGTGCAGGAAAGCACATGGGATCGCCTCCTGGCACACTCTGAACATGCTTAGTGGAGTGGGAAATGCCTTAAGGTCTCCTGGGAACCAGTCCTTTCAAAACTCATAGCCATCTGAGCCCATCTCCTCGGGAGCAGCAATTTAAACTTAAGTCTCTCACATCCTGGGGGAATATCCTCATCCTTTGGCCTTACAGAGAAAGGTGGGAGAGTCAGGTTTGGTTTATAATTGAATGCAGGTATTTAATTATCTATGGCAAAGTAGATCAGATTCAGCAGAGGGTATTAAGAAAGTCCTGTTCCCACATACCTGAGAGGGTGGTGGTGAGGTCACTCTCCTCAATGGGAGACCAAGGTTCAAATCTCTGCTTTCTTATCAGGCGTGTGGGCGAGGAGAGTGGAGAAAGACTTGAAAGCAGATTTCCTACCTCTTATGTGGCCAAGGGAAAAATATGGGGGAGATGACTGTAAGTTGGTTTTCAGTATTTTTCTTATTTCCAGGAAAGGAATTACAGCCAGGACTCCCAAAGGAGAGAAGGAGCCACCTTCTCTCCCAGCGGTAGCTATGTAACTGCCCCTGCTTAATTGCCTCACCACTAAATACTTCACACCACAAGGCCTCTTGTAGACATTTCTTATCCATCAGCTTGGGCAGGTTCCTTTTTTCCTCTCCAGCTTCTCTAATTCCATCCTGAGGTATCAAATTTACCCTCTCCCCTACGCTAGACCTGGCACCCTGGGATGCCTATGTCTCTAACCCAGGGCTGAAGATTCCAGTATGCACTGGGGTAGGTGGAAGTTAGGTATTACAATAGCATGGTTTTCCTCTTTTGGTGTGAAATCTCCTTTTACCTCAACTATAAGCATGTTGAACAGTGAGGAAAGCAGTACTTCTGGCTGAAGCATGCACACAATTAATCTAGCCTTGTGATCCTATGACACAGAGCTCTTTGTCTCAGATCTTCTGTAAGGAGTTCCCTTTGGCTAAAATTATATGCTTAAGGTCTTTGTGCTGTTAAACTCAGTCTACTTTATACTTTCGGCCATGTGTATGGGACTTGAAGGGAGCTGGTGAGGTATAACGCTTGTACTCCTACTGGTACATGACTCTGGTTTTATAGATCAAAAAGTTTTTCAGTTACCAGCCAGCGAAAGATAAATATGTTTCTTGAAGTTTTTTTCTTCTTAATTAACAAGTTGGGTTTTTATGGGATGTTTCTCAAATTCTTTGCTTTGCCATGGAAATTTATATTCTCCCTTCTTACACTTAAATTACATTTACTTCAGTGGAAAATACCCCCATTCCCACGCATTTTAACCTCCACTATCTTTCCTATGAGAAAAAGTAGAAGCGAGGAGGAGTAAAGCAGTGAAAAAAAACAGGATTGGCTTGGTTTTCAGACCTGCAACTCTCTGACACCTGAGCCTACTTGACAAACAGAATTAGTCACATTTTGTAACATTTTATTTCACTGTTTTCACCACTCTGGTCACTCTTCCTCTAGCCCTGGCATTTCAGGAAGAAGAGGAGGAGGAAAGTGTTAGTCTTTGTTTCAGGACAGAGTCCCCCTTTTCCCTTAGCCAAGTCAAAGGCTAGAGCAGCACGCTCCTGTCACAGATTCCTCCATAAATACCCCAGGCCTGTCCCTTGCTGGCCCCACTGAGGTCTTAAAACTCTCTTGTTTCAGAAGGAGGGAGGGTAATTTTCACTGACAACGTGACACGTCTGCAGATTCAAAGTTCACAGTGGTGCTCCCCACACGCTGATGTCCCCAGTCCTGGCACACATAGCATCGCATTTGTGCATTTCCCATTTTTTTTATTTGCGTCACAAGATCAGGTTTTCCACCTCTTGTCAAAGGTGGTACACAAGTCTTGTCACCTTCCGATCGGCGTGGGGCCATTTTCTGTGGTGTCAAGCTATGGCTGTATATCATCCACCAACTAACCTTTTAAGTGACATATTTCTGTACTCTTTCCTGGATCCAGTAGTTGGTGTTAGGAAGCTCACCAGAGCTTCACCTCCTGGTTCCTGTTCTGCAGGTCTTCAGGTTAACCTTTGTAGCTTTAATCAAAAAAGATGATGTCAACAGGAATCATATTGTAGGCTTTCCTGGTGCCGATTGTAACCTTTATTGTTGGTTAATTGACAAAAGTGCTGAAAGTCTGTTTGAGAATTTCTATTTCATAAAAATGTCTCCTTTGTTGAAGTATCAATTAGCAGTCTTGGTTCAAAGTTTATTTCTCTTGCATGCAGCCATTTATTCTGTAATAATTGTCTAGATTCTGACATTAAATACTGTAATTTCTCCTGCTATGTTTAAAACCACTTCCAAAGGCTTCTAAGTTTTATTTCCTTCCCATTTTCTACAGAAATAGCCGGAGTTTGTTCATGGTTGGGGAGGTTAATAAAACTATAGAGTAGATTGTGAAATTCACCCCAAACCAAAATACAATGAGCTCCATTCCGAGACCTCCTGCAGGCTCCATTTCTTTAATTAAATATATGCCAAGGTTCCTCTCCATGGAGTAAATATATAAAACTGCATATTTGAGGGCAATTATAAGCTAGTGTATTTTGACATTTCTTCACTGCAAATCTTTTAACCTTTATTAAGGGAATTCTGGTTGAACGGATTTCTACTTGAGATATATATAGCAAAAAAATCTTAATGTCTACATGAAATTATGGACAAACTTAAAGAGAAATCCTAGGAAGCATGAGTAAATGAAACCCTGATTTTGGTCCTACCAAACGTTGTGGCCAGCAAAGGCTCATCATCAGCAAGAGCTACATTCTTGTACTGAAGCCAGGGGAAGGTTTTTGCACTGGGGAAACTTCACCTTTCTCCATTCACAGTCTGGCTTTGCCAGTGCAGAGAACGACCTGTTTCCAGCCCTTGTTGTAGAGGTGCCATAGGAAATGTAAAGAGTATAGGGCTGGTTGCAAATGGTCCAAATGCTGAGTGTATGATCCCAGTCAGCCAAGACAAAAGCCCTCTGCTCCTGCACTCTGTTTCTTTTTGAATGGGAGCAAGACATTAGTTCTTTGTCTTTGGTTAATCTTCTCAATGTCAGTAGTTTCTTCTGACAGTGGGTAGCTGAGAGTGTGAGATGTGGGTGTGAGGGCGGCCCTCGACAGATGAGCAGGGCGGGATGGGCTGGAAATGGGAGCTCTGAATGGGGAAACAATGCTCAGAGGAAGGGACACTTACAGGTGTGCTGGCGCTACAGGGGAGGACCCCGGGGAAATTCCTGGGTTGTATGGTCCCTCCGCCCTCGGGGGCAGGAGCTGATGTGCCACCAGTGGCCGCATTGTGAGTGGGATGGCCGAGGCAGAGGTGGTGGGTGCTGCAGGAGAGACACCAAAGTCCTGGGGTGGGTCCACGTTCCCACTCCTGGAGAAGGCCAGAGTAGTGATAAAGAGGCCTTGCATCTTTATCTCAGACCATCAGGCCTGCTTCGTCTTTTCCCAAAACTGCTCTGGACGTCAGGGAAAAGGAATAGGAAACTTTTCTGGGGATGCCGCAAGAGGGATTAAAGCCGAGGGCATCGGTGGGGTTCTGATTCAGATGTGGCCTGGGGCAGCAGGAGCTCCTGCAGCCACCCCTGCAGACGCTTGCTGGCATGTAGGCACATTAATGTGGGAAACCCCTGTAATATGGGAAACATCCTGGCAAAGAAGCTGCAGCTCCTGCTTGAGCCAGGAGGCATCAGTATGCCTGTAGTTTGGCTATCATTTTGAGCAAACCCAGCAGTTTTGGGGAGCTGCTGGAGGCTAGTGGTTCTTTGCAAACTATCCACATGGTTCTGCCTTGGGTATAACCTTGAACATTACTGTGGTTCTCTCCTAGAAACACAGACCGACACATGTTGCACTTTATGTACTAATAAACCCAAGCCTGTTCAAACCCGCTTACTTGACAGCAGGCTACTAGATGAAAGCAGGGTTGGTTCACTTATCATCCAGAAACAGAGAGCTCCAGAAGATTTTTCTTACACAGCATAGAAGTTTCCAATTTTTTTTTTTTTAATGGTAATCATCCTACCATGGGAACGGAAGACAGCAGGATAAAACTTGAACTTGCCATTCTTAGCTGGTCAAAACAGAAGTTCTGTCTCCATAACTCCAACTTTCCCTTCAAATACATGTGTTGAAACTTTGCCATGGATATTTTTTTGCCTTCTAAGAAAAAACCTTAGATGATCCATCTATAAGAGGATCTCTTGACATCAATTGGTAATGGATACTGCACACTAAAAAGACTTATTCTGAACAGCTCCTTCCCTGCACAAACCCTAAGCCTGTTTGGCCTGACCTTCTGTGGCTTTTCTTGCCTGCAGAATAACTTAGGAAATTTTTAGCATTCCTGCAACTGTAACATCTGGGCCTCATTGTTCTATACCTTGGAAAAAAGGGGGGCAATGACAAACACACTTTGCATTCACATTCCTCTTTCACCTGGTTTTCTACATGTTTTGAATCAAGATGCTCAAGTGTAAATTTCTGCTGGTCATTTGTGGATGCCCTCCTGAGGGGCAGCCTTTAGAGCGAAGGAGGGAGATAACCCAGCAGAGTGATTTTGTGCATACAGCACTGGGGTGCTGCTTTGTGTTGGACAGGTAAACAGAAGAGTCACTTATTCAATATATGCTGGAAGATTTTTGGCACTCTATTAAAAATACCAAATTAATGCTGGTATCTGAGTTGTGTTTCTCTAGTCTCTTTGATAGATCTACAAGAGTTTCTCCTTACACACCACTAAACTGTAAGCAACGCACATTAAGAGGCCTTGGGTGATTTGAAGAAAATCATCTTCCTGTGCTTGTTGCAAAGAGAAGTTCCACAGTTAAAAAAATAATTAAGATCCTTAGTATTTTACTCTTCTCCAATCATTTGTTTTTGCACCAGCTGCTGACTTTACCGTGTTACCTAGTGTGTAGGAAATGCCATCAATAACTTGTAAAGTTTCAAAGGTCAGGGGTCATGATATCAATTCTGATGGACAAAAGCATCAGAGGAGCAATGCGTGTGTCTTGGGGCTGGAAAGGGTAAGACTGAAAGGTGCAGTCATAGACTCATTAACTTACGGAGTACAGTGCAGCTTTGTTACAATTTGATAGAGTGCTTGGAAACAAGCAAAAGATCAGCTTGTGTTTGGGAAGGAATAATTCAGCCTCATGTGGATGCCTTTTATTTTTAGAGAAATGTGTCTCCCTTAGACCCTTGTAAAAATAAATTGTGTGGAGCAGAGGGACATTGCCTGCATGCAGAATCAACTATTTGCCAAATGTTTTCTTTGTTTAAAATATGCACTTGCTAGACTGAAGCCCAAACTGCAAAGTTCAAACCAACACTCAAATTCTAAACAGCGCAGACTTTAAAGTCACTGAAGTCCAACTGGGAATCACGGCACTACAAGCAGTCCTGGAGTTAAATTTCTACACCAGCCTTTGCTTACAAAATATCAGAAGAGGTGCAAGTGCTACCACCTGTTTCCTTCCTCACCACTCCCAGTTTTTGCAACAGCTCAGTGGTTAGTGTGCTCTGCCAGGATGGGGATGACCCAAGTTCAGTTTCTGGAGAGATGGAAAAGCATTTGAACCCACAGACTCTCAGGGCATCCTCAGGAGGGACTCCCTCAGTCAGTCCTGTTAAAGGTGTTTACACCGTTTTGTAGAATAATCATCAGATGCTAGATTTAAAAAAAAAAAAAAAGGGAATTTGAGCATGATTTTTTTTTTATCCCAGGCAAGATTACCCGGGAAAAGGAGACATAGGTACCAAGGCTTGCTCCAGGAAAAAATTCCTTAGGGCAAAATACTTAAGCAGGGGCTGGAGCTAAGAGCTGGAACCAATGGTTTTTGTTCCTAGGTGAACACCTACATCCTGGCTAAGTTAGTGTCAAGCACATGCTTTGTGTTGCTGTCTGGCTCCATTAGGGTACATGATTACTGCAGGCAGGGCAGGGCAGGGCAGGGTAGTTACTGATAGCCTGGAGTGGGGAGGGGATACTGGGGCAGGGGAGCAGAGAAGGGATGTCTCCATCAGTGCAGGAGGGGCAACTCTTTCCCAATGAGGCACATTAAGCCACCAGATAGAAGAGAGCAATTAACGCCCTGATATTCTTTACCCACCCCAGTTTGCTAGGCACAGTTGAGGCCACTTACTAGATAACCTTGTTGATCAAGGGCTGTAATCAATGACAGCCTTGGGGGAATTTTGGGTGGCCAGATACACATTATTAGTTCATTTCGTTTAATAACAAATGAAGATCTTTGCAGACAAGGAATTATTTGGTGAAGTGGAGGGTTTCTACAGTTCTAATTTTTATTGTGAATGAAGCATAATCCAGGACAACAGCTAGTGATAATAGCTCCAGTATATGAAAACAGAAGCTTTATCATTTAACCTCTCACTGTGCATGGCTTGAATCCCCAGACCAGCACAAATAGCTGCTTCTTAGCAATTTTAAGGTGCTATCAGTGGGTGTGGGCACCTAGATACTTCTAGATCCTTGGCCCAAACTGACTGGGCTATCCTGTGAACAAGCTTCAGAGCTTTCAGTGGGGAAATGTCCTGTGAAAGACTTCCCGTGCTTCCTCTGTCATCCCTGCTATTCTTTCCCCAAGAGAAAAATCTGCATCACTGTGGCTTGATTTAAATATGCAAGCAGAGTTTGACTTCTTCCCTTACTTTGTAATTAATGTATAAAGTACCCATCTCTCTGCAATATCTCCAGCATGGTGTGTAACACGCTAGGACTCAGACCACCTGGGCTCCAGAGCTGGGGTTTGCTCCAGCCACCAAAGTGGACAGTACCAGGGGAGAAAAAAGCAAACTGAAGGAAGGCTGCCATGCTCAATGATGAAGTGACCTGAAGAGAAAGGCCTGATGTGCCCAGTTGGGATGACAGCCACCGAGAGACCCCAGTGGACATCCTCAGGGAAGAAGCTCCATGGATGGAGTCCCCGCCGAGAATGTTCAAACAGCAAACCCGAGCACAGCAAAACTGTACAGCTAAAAAAAAGAAAGAAAAAAAGATATTTTTCATGTTCCATAAGGCTATGATTATGTGATATACATATTTTTATTCAAGATCAAAGCATTGTTTTTAATAGTTAAATATTCACAGATGCAAATGAGCTTTGATTTGCATAAAGTGATAATTATGTTATTCATTAGGACTTGGTAAATGTTGTGTTCAAATTCCATGATCATTTTGCTTTAGGGTTACTGAGAAACAAGTTTATGAGTTTGAGGGGAAACCTATTGTGAAAGTAAATGGCAGAGTTTATTTCCACCGAGCTGGGATGATTTACCTACCTCCTACGTTCTAAGTATGGCATGTCCAGTCTAGCCCATTATATCAGCTAATGTCTGTGGGGAGGCCCAGGGCTGCTGTCCCTGCAAGGTCATCTGTCACTGCCAGCCGGGGAGGGGGAGCTGTCAGTCTCCCTGTGTAATTGCGTCTTCCCAGCTGCACTGCTGCCTGCCGCTGCCCGCGCTGCCCGGCCCGCTCCCGGTGCTGGGGGAGAGCTCCATCTTTCCTCCCCGGCTCACACACACGCACCTTCCCCTGGGTCAAGAGGAACAATGGAGCAGGGAGGACAGGGCAAGCCTGCGCCGAGCTGCAGACACTTGATAAATGGGTGGGCAGGCGGCAAGTGACAATATGCAGACAAGTGATATCATTTGCAAATGGATTCGGCAAGGGAAGCACGAATACAGAAAGGGGGGAAGACAAAGTCAGGGGCACGGAAAAGGTTTCTTGTTAACCCTTGCGGGAGGGTGGGAAATATGATAGCTTGGCTCTCTGGGAAAAAAGGTTGGGAATACTGCTTTTCAATCCCTCACCTACAACCTCTGAGAGAGCAAAACACCCCACGAGGAAGTCACATGACTCTAATTGCCTTCTTAAAACCCACATTTTTAATATCTGTACTGTGGGCCTTCTCTCCAGATGCATAGATATGGTCATCTTGGGATTTACCTGGGATTTACCTTACTTAACTCCTTCTTTGGAGAGATTCCCATCCCCTTGTTCAGCAGCTGAGATCGGTGCCTCAGAATAAGACCCGGTGCTCGGGCTGCACTGACCTCCCTCTTTAGACACCCCAGTGCTGGCACCACCCCATGCCATGATGCAGCCCAATCACCCCCGTGAGTCAGCATCCTGGGAAGACACCCATGTCCCACCAGCAGGCCAGCGGAGGCTGGGCGGGTCAGGACTGCTGCAGGTGTGAAGGGCTCTTCAGGAGGGGCTTACTGAGCCAGACAAACTGGCAAACAGGAGAGGTGCTATGCACATTTTAAATATTTGTGTATGTAAATACTTTGTAAAGGTCGGTCATGAGATTAAACCACCTCCTTTCCCCCAAACCCTTTCTAAACAATGCTACGAGAAACACTCATCATCCAGTAGGTTGAATCCAAAAAGGATTGGAGAGTGTACTTAACCTGTAGGACCAATTTTTTTTTTCATTACAGAACTATTTTGTGTCTCTCCTGGTAGCTGACGACCTCCATCTTTCTTCTGTGTGTGCATTTTTTCTGGTCCCAACTCATACAAGAAGTCTGGCTGCATTTTATACCCATGTTATTTGCTTCCAATGAACGTGGGCTGTGTTCACACACCACGAGATTTGCCTTCCTGTCTCACAAGCCCAGTTGTGCCAGTGGAGTTGATCCGGCCCCGCTGAGCTCAGGCTATCTTAGTGCATGCCAAGGAGGTCAGGCCATCTGCTTGTAGAACATGGTCAGGGATGGCTGCTGGGACTGAGCGCTTTGGGACCATGGAGTTACTTGCAATCTGCTACTCAGGCAGTGACAGCATCACCTCTGCGAATGAGCCCCACGCAGAATTTCTAAGACCATCAAGCATCAGGAGTGTTTTTAGCTTCTGTGTTTACAAAGACTATAGGCTTTGTCACATACAGTCACAGACTGTGTGTAGAGGCAATGCTATGACCAAGTTTCGGGTTTATATTTTGTTCTTGGTATTGAGGAGGTTTCTGAGAGCTGGTAAGAGCTGGACAGATCTGTAGGATGCTCCTTAGCTGTCACGAATTGTTCTCTGCTTACGATACAACCACTGTGATGCAGGTTTGAGGGTGTTTCAGGCATAGAGTCCCCGACTCATCTAAACTACAGCAACCAGCAGCGCTCTGTTCCATGACAGATAGCGTTGGGTTGCAGTGAACCCTGGTAAAATGAACTAGATCAGGACATGATTCTTCCCTGGTGACATTCGTGACCAGGGTTGTGCTGCGATAAGAGGTTTCTGGAGTGCAGTGTTTCATGCGATACATCCTCTCCTCCATGTTTCCTGCCACTCTTGAGCATAGTGTGAACTTTGAAGTAATGCTTCCAGCCCTTTTTCCTGCAAAGAAATGGCATCCTCCTCTTTCTCTCTTTACTTGCTGGATATCAGCTGTAGTTACTGAATTATAGTTATTCTATTTAAATGCACTAAAAATACAGATCAAATAGCTGGATCATCCATTAACTGCCTCATTAGGCTATTGAATGAGGACTCTTTCTGACTTTTACTGTGGATATGGACAGGATATATTAGAACTTGTCTGTCATTAATAACTTCACACACACACACACACAAATCTAAATGGCCAATTAATGTCCACATCTGCCTTAATGTTACTTATTAACTTGTATTACCTATAGCAGCCACTAATGCTTTTGGGACTTATTTCACTTAATTCCTGCCTTTTCTTCTGTTCTTTGGCCCCACATTAATACTATATTTCTTTCAGAACCTCTCTCATTGTAAGGAGGATGGACAAGATCACCTGATAGTCTTTCCATTTCTAATTTCTATATGCACACTTCCCTCATTATGACACTCCTGCACAATAAAAGGCAGAGGATCAGGCTTAGCATCCCAAAAAATGTTCTCTTTTTCCCTAGCCATCTTGCTGTGCTGTTGGCCCTGATTTAGCCTTACCAGCTACACATCTGTTGCTCTTCAGGGCACTGAGAGCCCAAAGATGGGAGGAGGTCATTAAGGGTCATACAGACTCCATCATTAGAAACAAAATTGCACATTCCTTTCTTATCTGTTGCTGGCCTTTTCCTTTTTTAGGAGACTTTTACATTGGTCAGAGAAACGAAAGGTATGGGTTTTACTCTTCTTAGGTCAAGCACTGGCTTTCTGGCAATCAATAGTGGGGTCTTTCACTTAAGTCTTTTTGTGCCAGATCACTCAAATTGCCCATGGAAATCCTCACTTCTTATGCACATGGCTTCAATGCTGAGGACATGCATTTAGAATTGTTTCTTCTACATGTCAATGACTGGCAATAGTCAAAAAATAAAAAGGAGGTAGGTCTCACAGTCAAGGTTTTGGAATTGCATTTCAGACTTTTGGACTTCCTTTGCTATTTTGTGTGGTCACAGGAAAAAATATTTGTAGATTTCTCTGTGCCTCAGTTTCCTCATCTGACAATCTAGGTTGTGAATTTTGTGGAATTAAATTCCTTCTTCTTTGCAAGATATGTGACTATCACACTTGCCTGCTCCCTGTTTCATACTATCTGCATTAAGGGATGAATTTGGGTTTATCCTGAACCATCCTGGAAATCCTCATTATGACAGTTTTGCTTGATCTTGAATGTGACTGGCCTTTCTTTTCACCTGAGGTGACTGAAAAGGAGCTGAAGAGCAGCTGAACAAACAAAAAACTATGTGGTAAGAAATCTGTAGTCAGCGCAAGACTGAAGATGTGATATTTGGAAAAAAGGTAACTACCAGTAAATTCTTATCCTGGCTGTTGCTTTCTGCTCTGGTCCTTTGGAGAAGCTCCTGGGCAAAGAGGAGCCATGGACACCCTCTTTGAGTGTTCTTGAGGACCTGAACTACAAGCACTAAGCAGTCCCGTGCAGCTCTACCTATGAGATAATTCTAGGTGTTGGTCCAGGACTCTGGTTTTGAGGCTTGTCAAGTCCTTACAATGGGATGACTTCCAGTTACTCTAAAGTCACTCTTAACATAAGGCAAATGATAAGGTAAATGCAAAGAAGACTGTTTTTATTGCAATCCAAATTTAACAGCATAGTTACTCAATTTCAAGACAGGTGGATAGAAATAGAAAAACATAATTATAACTATCTATATGTTAGATCACCCAAGAGGTGTCTCTCTCTGTTTCATCCAGCTAGCAAGCTGTCAGATGCTTATGCAATTTCTTGGCACAGCCCTTCCTTACACAGAAGTGTAGTCTCGGGCTGAGCTTTCAGATTTAGGAACAGGTTTATCTTTACAACCCCCAACCTTCCCTGAGGATCCATTCTGCATCTGATATCTATGCAGGATAAATGCTCCCTTCTGCCTTGCAGAGCAGGGGATCAGCCCTCAGCATATGACTTCTTTATACACTGAGACCGACATTTCGTGTAACCACCTATACGTTATTCAACCTTACTTCTACAAAGAGAGAAATGAGAATAGTGTGCATAGCGCGTTCCAATTTCTCATCAAGATTAGACATGATGATAAGTAACCACTTTGGAGTGATAGTAGGTGTTAGCCGGGGTGAATGAACCTTGGGCTGGGCTCTGAGGCATTCTGGGGCAAGGAATTTCAGTGCTCTGGATATTACTGAATAATGATAAAGAGGGTTACATTCCTGAACTCATCCTTTTATTTTGTATCTGTTTAATTTTAATCTTAATTTATTATAAACAGGGGGGAAAAGCATATTCAAACCTCTACAAAGGCAGAAGGTTCTCGTTTTAATATTAAAATATGTCATTTGCAATAACCTTTATGGCTTTGTCATATCCTCTCAATAAATGACTTCTAAGATTGATTAAAGACCTGAGCTTTGCTTCACATGTTAATCAATCTCACCAGCCAATTAGAGCTTTGGTGCTAGAGAGCAACAGAGATCATCTCTTAGCTATATATGGCAGCATTTATTGTGCAAGCCAAACCTTTATGACCTAATACTGGTAGAGGAACTCATGACAGTTTATGGGAAAAGAACATCAAAGAACTGCAAGATTATTCATGCTGATACTTAATGAATAGATATTTAGAAGTTGTATTTCAGAAGGGGTAAAAGCTAAATGCAGAATTGGTGCTTAAGAATAGCAGACTCCTACTTCTAAGCCACTTCATGCTCTTCCTTCTTTTTATGACTTGGAGTATGGCAATTAAATTTGCTTCAATTTCACTACCTGTAAAATGGGAATAAAACTACCTGCTTTTCCATCTGGATGAGCTGAGGATGAATTAGCTCATGCTGGAAGTAAATGAAAAGCAAGACATCCATTCCAGTGATACTATGGTTTCCCACCTGAACAATTTAACTGGAAATGAATTTGGAGCAACAAGAGCAGAACTACATCAAGCTTGCAGGTCACTGCTTCCCGGTCTGACTGCAGTGAGCGTGGTAGGCTATCGAAAATGGGCAGAGGGGGCTACAGTCCATTTTCTGCATGTCTCCACAGCTGACCTGCTTAGTAGCTTTTATAGCAGAGAGGCCACAAGCTAGACATGGAAAATCAACACTTGTTGTGTCAGTTCAGCTCAGTGCTGAGGCACACTGATGTGCCTGAGTTATACATGAATAAACAGATGATTTCAGCCACCAGGGCTACAAGCCCCTGCATTTTTTCAGAAGATTTTTAACTCTAAACATAAAGAGAAATCCTGCACTGTGTAGGATGTAGTGATTAAGTGCCCAAGCGAGAACTGCTTTTTTAAGTGTGTGTGCCCTGGTCCTTTCACAACGGGTTGCCATGTCCTGATTGGAATCTCTGAGTATTAATGTAATTTGAATAAATAACAGTACTAATAAATCAAGAGGTAAAGTAAAAACAAAAATTGAAAATAACTGTAAATGTCACAAAAGGTCTTTTGCATTTCCCGTGGTGAATATTTATTCCAAAACGCTTTGGTATTGCAAGGTATTGTGAAATACTTTATTTCACAGAACATACATTTGAAAGTGTGGAAAGATCAAATTCCTAGAATTCATCTATTTTTGAGGTGGATGCTAACAACATGTTAGTACTAGACTGAGGGCATTATCTGAGTTCCATGTATAGCCTGAATTCCAGACGAGACTGAAGCCAATTTTATTTATGTTTCGTCTTGGTATAATATCTTTCCGTCATTCAATTGTCTCGGTCTAAACACTGCAGGAAAGTTACTTTGAAATGAATGTCTGGGTGTCAGGGGCTAGTGAGTTAATAGTATAATTACTTTTGTAGTCTTTATTAGTTGAAATGTTTATTAGAAAGGTTACTTTTTATCCAATGAAAGATGACAATCTGGGTTTGATTGAGCACTGTTTGTTGTTTTAATATTGTTAGCTGTGTGAATGGGTTAACACACTTCTCATCTTCCAGAAGCTGAAGGCTATGAGAAATCCCAGGGGTAGCCACTCCTCAGCCCACATTTGCTGCCTTTGCCAAGGAAAGATCCCATAAGATTTCCCCCCCTCCATCACTTAAGGGTTGTGATGATTTTTAATGTCACTGCCTAGATGGCCTGGAGATTTTTATCTATTGCACTTACAGGTCACCTTAATATTATCTCACTCAGAGGCGGGAAAAAGTTTCTAGTGGGATAATATTAAGTTATACAGCATGACACAAGGTCAGACTGTGAGAGACAAGAATATATGAATAAAGCCAGTGGCCATGAGAGTCACCAGTGTGAAAAAAAAAAGAAAGAAGGAGAGAAAGGAACAAAGAGTAAGAGGGGAAAAGTGCTAGTGGAGGAGAAAAGAAGCAAGGAGGAGGGAAAGAAGAAGGAAAGATTAAAAGGGAAAAAGAAAGGATCAGGGTCAGAGTGGGTAATGTAAAGTCATCCTTTTTATCCCAATCAGCTGCACACTGTGTGCTCTCAGTGGCCATATTCATACTGAATTAGCTCCAGACTGTTTCTTTTCTCTGGGACTCCATTTTTTGGAAAATATATCATCAGTACAACTCCATCCTGAAGGCATATTACGCTAATGCATCATTATTGCGATGGCTGACTGATGATGCGCTAGTGTCATACATCACCAAAGCTTCGCCTTGCTCTGATGAAATGTTGGTGTGATACATAATCAGGGAGAAGCACACGGGTCCCGCTTCTAATGACTCCAGAGATGTAAACTACCCAGAATTAAAGCTAAAGCCTTGGAGAAGGGTAGCCAGGAAAAGCGAGCATCCCTAAGAGTCCGGCAGCATCCTGAATCTCCTGAGAAAACCTGCAATAACTTTGAGTTACATTAGTGGAAGTACCTGGAAGGCTGCCAAAATCCAGCTGCTGGGCTTGGACAAGAGTCATGAAAACCTTAGCAACATGGCAGTCATGAGATGCAGCTACCACAAGCCAGAGAGGGCATATAGCAACATCCCACTCCAGCCTTGCCTGTGAAAGCAAAATCACAGCTTGACTGACAAGCAGATCCACAGCAAGGGAAGGGAAGGAATGGGGAAGATGGGGCGGAGGGCACGCCCATCATTGGGCGGCTGACCTTGGCTCCTTCCAGACAAGCATCTCTCCCTAAAACACACTCATGCTGCCTCTATGGCCCCCTGTGGAAGCCAGTGGCTGCCTCGATGGACAGGCTTGCAGAATCTGGCCCCAGCAAGTGGGAAGCTGCATCACCCTGTTGTTAATCTGACTGTTTTGGGAGGGAGTGGAAGAAGAATGGAAACTTGGCTGAATGGTAGCCTGAAACTTGGCATGAAGCAATCATTTCTTGATCCCCACACACGTACACTCTTCCTGTCCTGCAAAGAGTTTGCCCAACTGTATGCAAAAGCCCAACCAGTTGTTTTGTACACACCTACCTTTACCTCAGTGCTGCCTTCCAATACAGCCGATGCACCTGCCTCACCCTCCAAACCAGACTCCGGTCCTCCCTCTGCTTGTGGCTTCCCAGTGCCCTGGAGCAATTTCTGTCTCTGTGCCCCTGTTCCCCACCAGGCAGAGTGGGACCAGTGACACAAACCACCATTGCACACAGTCTTGTATGGCTCTGAGCGAGGTCTCTGTTTCAAATTGTTTCTTACAAAATGAGTGTGAAATAAGGCACTTTCCTCTCACAGGATGGGTCCCTCGCCTCACCAATTGTAATTCCCCTGGGGATAAACACAAGCAATGCTCAAGCCATTGGTAATCATCATTTCATGAGCTGGATTCCTCTCTTAGTCTTTTTCCATCGTGTCACCTGTGTAACAGCAGGTCTAGAGTATGTCTGAAGTAGCTCTGTTGTTCAGAATGGAATTACTCCAGAACTACACCCACATTGCTGAGAGTTGAATTTGCTCCAGTGGTGCTAACCAAAGAGGATTTTTACCAGATAGCTTGGAAATGTAAACTGTCAAAAATTAGAAAAGGCCTCAACTCAGCATATCAAGGTATCATTTTTTCCCTCAGTCTTGCAAAATTACTGTGCACCTGCCATACTTCACATATCTTTTAATGGACTTAATATCCTGCTTTTTCACAAGGGAAATAATCCCATCACAAGGCTGCAACTATATTAAGGAGCATTGGTTTGCAGCATTCGTCATATAAATACCAAATTGGGCTGCGTGCATGGAGTCTGACATTTAAGAATGAATGTGCTGCAGCAAGAAAATCTAAGGCTTTGCAAGAATGAATGAATTTTGGCACCATTAAACAATAGTTTTGCTTTTAAAGCATGATTCCTTGCAAGTCATTGCTGGCTGTAAGACCTTCTAACGTATTCCTTTGTAAATTCTCTTCTAATACAGAAGGCCCCAGAGCAGGTCTCTGAAAGATTAGTTTCAGATCTCTGAGACATTCATCGACAACTGGGGTTCATCGTCTGTAGGAATGATGGACAGAGAAAGCCTTCACTGCAAAATCACAAGCGTGTGTGCAAATACATACTTGGGGAGCTGGCCCTTTGCAAAACAATCACTGTCTCTGGGTTTCCAATGCCTTATTTATAATTTCTGTATGGCCATAACCAGGAGCTGGAGTCACTGTCAGCAGGTCAATGGTAACAGGACTAACAGATAACTGCCACAGGATACCTTGAGGCAAACCAGCCCCTGACGGGTTCACTCCTTCTGTTGAAGGTGGCGGGAGACAGACTTGGCCAACAGCTATGTCCTTGCCTTCCCTGCCTAGACCTGACAAAGTTCTGTTCAAAGCTAATGATAAGCCTGAAATAAAATTTTAAACAATGACAGTTCAGTTCAGGTAAGCACTCTGAAACACAGATGGTTATGTGGGCTGTCCAAGTCGCTTTGGCCTGCAACAACAGGGACTGCAAAATTAATCTGAAAATGTCTACTTTTTCTGCTTTTTATCCTGTCAGAAACCCTGTAAGAACAGTCATTTCTCAGGTGATTTTCCAGCACTGAGACTCACTCGGTTTACAACTCTGCCCCTCCAGTACTGGTCAGGATCAGGAGAGAGACTCAGAAAACAATAATTAAACGACAGTTACAGAATGCCAGGCAAGGGGTGGCGAGGCCCTCAGGGACAGACAAAGCAGGTGGCAGAAGACTGGGCAGGCAGGAAAGCGCTAAAATTTTCAGTACTGCACTGGTACATTTGCTTGGATTTAAGGTTTGTTTTAGCCAGTGGTTCGTGTTGCTATTTGCCAGAACACTTAGAGCTCCACAACTTTTTGATATCTACTTCATAGCTTGCATCTGTTTCCAGCAATATAAGAAGACGACACAGGGAAGGTGCCTGAAGTTAGCCTCTGAAGAGGTGAGAAGACTTGTACTGCCTTTGTATCAACCAGAAACATCTCTGGGGAAATCAGTAGGCAACTTCTTTCCTTTGGATTTAATTAAAGAAACATTTCAGGCTGCAATTTGAAAGCAAACACAAACAACAAAAAAAAAACCATTGGCTTTCTCTTACAGCTACTATCTCCCCAGTGCACTGGAAAGTGAGGGGGAGGAATCATTCTCACATAACATGTAGAGAACAATTTTTTAATGTCTTAATTATTTCCCATGTGCATAAAGCATTTCAGTCCTATTGTTTCTTTTCACAATCTGTTTGGGGTCATTGGTAAGCAGATCACTTTGCCCACCCAGAGGACTGTGAAACTCCCGGCAAAGCTAGAGAACTGCATGTATGTTTGCTGGTCCAGGGTTACCACTCCTGATGTTTACAGTCTCCCCCATGTTCTTTGACAAATCAATTTATAATATGTAGCTTGAGTCTAGTTAAAAGCCCAGTCAAGACAACGCAGTTGGTATGAAACTCTACAGCAGTGCACAGATTATCAAAAATACATCAAGTCCTCCATGATCTTTGGCTTTCTACTGGATAAACATCAAGGGAAATGTCAAGCCTCAGCTATTTTCTCAAATTACTGCTCCCCCAAAAATCCAGACTATTGTTTGAACCTCCTAGATAAACACTGGCTGGTAACTCTGAGCCCTGCACTCCCTGGCTTGTGCTGTTGTTAGACTGAAACTGGACTGAGGAGGGGCTGAGCTTTTGCTCAGCCGTCGAAGATAGAGCCAAGACCATCAAGAGCAAGATGGTCCTCTGCTGCCAGGGCACCATGCACCTCTTTGCCGTCCTCTTACCAGCATTATGAAGGAAGAGATCCTTGAGTTAAAAAGCAATACAGCAGACTCAATTTATTCTAGAACAAACTACCCATAAGAGATGTTAGTCAGAACCTTAATGCACTTCTGCTTACTTCCATGGAAAGTAAGAGTGGGTAGAACCTGAATTTCTCTGGATTTCAAAGATAAGAATTAAATTTGACTCGACACTTCTAACACCAACACTGCACCATGTAGGTTCAAGCCAATTCTAGTCAAGTACTTTGTGCTTGGGAGTGTGGAATTCCTTTCCACCTTCCATGACATTTAACATACTAATTGAGTTGTAGTCATCAAACCCAAATTATTACAATTAACATTCAGTCTGTCTCTGCTGGACAACCTTCTATATAAGTTATGTTTGAAGATATACCTAGGATACATTCATTCCAAATGGAGGTAAATAAGTGAGTGACACTATGGTGTAGGTGGGATCTATTAAAAGATACATCAACTGTGGAATATCTTCTGGAAAAAGAAACACATATAAATATTTGAGGTGTTTATTTATAGTATACGCACAGATATATATATATCACCCGGGCTTATTCAATCACATGGAAGTTAACCTCCCTTTCAGTAAAAGACTTTCTCAAGGAACAGAATAAGCAATTGAACACTTGAAAAAAAATTCTTGCTGCACTATGCAATGCCTCCTCATTTTCCAGTTTTACTACTTTGACATTTCTGAATTAGCATTTATTCATAGCAATTCCTAAAGTGTCACCAAATGAATTCTGCACTGAAAATCTATGCAAATGAAACTCTGTCCATGTTACCTCCCACCCCTACTTGCAAACACAGTGGGGCAAAGAGCTTTCTCCTGATGAAACTTCTGTCAGTCCGGAGCTGGGACAGAGAGTTTGTGCAATGGAGCAGCTTTGTCACAGTTCTCACTCCTGCTCCTCAATGACAGGACCCTGAGCATCCAAAGCGCCCTGAGCACTGAAGCTCAGGATGAACAGTTTGCAGATAGATGTGGCAATGACTCTACTGTGTTTGGAAAACAGCTGCCTCTGGGGTGGCTTAAAGACCAACCATTTTCCATTCTTAGTAGATAAAGTAGATTTCCCCCCCCCACCCCGGGTGAACAGCAATAGGAGCTTGGTAGGAAGGCACAATGGATGAACCTGAGAGCTATTTAAATTTTGTTTTCTTCACTGGGGGAAGGAATTTGTCCTGGTATCAGAATTACTCTTGGAGATGAGAACAAGGAAAGCAAAGCTGGGACTTGTAATTGTTAGACATGTCACTGCACTCTTGTAGGCAGCATCTGCTTCTGAACTGGCCCAGCTGAGACCTGTGGTCACCATGGGCTCCTGGGTCTCTGCACCACACAGGCTTCATATGACTACGTTCATCAGATGTTATGCCAAGCTTGGTCACTGGTGGAGGCTGTAAGCATGGAAGCTCTAACACACGAAGTTGTACAGCTATTCCTTAGTCTTACAGGCCAGAGTTTGCACGTCTACAAACAAGGGCTGTAAATCACCAGAAGGTCCTACCAGATTTCTTGAGGAAGGCTCAATATACTAAAGCAATGGGCATGATTCAAAACATCTTGCAGTAAACGCTCATGAGGCTGGGGAAAAAACCACCAACTTTTAATGTACTTTGCTTCTAAAATCTTGATTTCTTTTCTTTCATGGTCAATAAATGCAGAAGGTATCACAAAAGGTAAATTTCTTGGACAAGTGGAGACAAATTTTCAAGGGGGGTCCTAGAGAATCTGAGCTTTCCTCCTCAAGCAAGAAGGCACTTTCTGAAGCCATGGAGATGACTGCAGCTGTGCATGTTCCCGGGGAGAATGACAAAAAGTTGGATCTTCAGTTTAATGGCACAAGATAGGGGGGGTAAAAACAGTATATGGAAAACCTGTCACTTCTGTCCCTTAGCAGTATCATCTAATAACACAAAATTCTCCTCCTGGATTCTTGGGGTTGGGATTTATAACATGGCAGAAACACCTTTCCTAAACAAAGATAATGTGGAAACCTCCTAAGGTATTTGGAAGGTCTTTCCAAACAGCGAAGCTGCAGAGAAAAGCCGCAGGCATCCCTGGGACGGGAGGGTACAGGTGTTTCAGGCAGAACTGCCAGTAGTTTAAGACAGGAAGAAGAAGACACTATATTCTTTTGGAATATATAGAAAGAATGTGAATTTATAAAATATATCTACCCACCCTGGAATTTAGCCAGGGCTAAGGAAAGAGTATTTCTGACAGCCACATGCAGTCCGTATTTCAGCCTTATACCTCCTAAAGGCCCAGGTCAATGGCCTCTCTGAACAGGCAAATGGGGAGCTCTTCTCTCCCTCATCGTGTGCTTCTGAGATGAAATGCCTCCGCATCGTTTAACCACGTACTGAGTGCATACATCTAACATCCCAACAGCTCCTAGCACACCTGTGCAGCCCGAGGTGACTACATAAAAGAAGCTAATAAAGCAGCGCTTACATTTCATTCATTTTATTCATCGGCTTGAGATTTCAGCGATGGAACAGAGCACAGCTGGCCTTTGGATGTTAAATATGCTTCATAAGCCAACACTGGTTCAGCACACAGGCAGAAGCCTTCTCGTCTCGTGGCTCTCCACAGGCAATAGAAAGGAAGTATGTTGGCACTCTCACAGCTGGCAGTGGGGCTGGCACAGGAGAGCTGTAAATACTGTGTAGGCATGATGGTGCAAGCTGCCAGGGTGAGAGCGGGTCACCATGCCTCGAGGGGCTCCTAGCCATTCGCAGGAAGGCACGATGAAGAACGCTTTGCTCTTTTTTAACTGAAGTGAAGGGCAAAGGGCAGGCTGGGTAACTGAGATGTTGAATCAGGTCTGGCCTGACAGGGACAGATGCTGCTGGGAGTAGAGATGCATCTCAGGAGGTTTTGGGGCTTGGCTACGTTACTGGAGCAAGGAGCTGCCTGCAGTTGTGACTGCAAAAAGCTCCACACTCAGAGGCACTGTCTGGCCTGGGGTTTCTCCCTGCCCTGACAGAAGTACCCTTGAGTACCTGCTGTCCTGTACCTGCTCTGGTGCCTGGTCTACCTACCTATTCACATGGCAAAGGGAATCTTCCATTTCCACCCCCTCTCACTTGGCAATGTGCACCAGTGTGGGTATGAGAGTCCACTGAAAGACATGTCATCTCTGTATGATTCGGGCAGCTGGTAGAGAGGAAAGGAGCACATGAGAAAGAGCTATGTTATGTCCTTTGACTCTTTCTTATTGGTTTGCAGATCAGAATGTACTTTGTCAACTTGTTCTTCTTCCTCAGAGCCAAAAAAATTAAAGAGGGCAGAGGTATGTCTTCCAGGGAAGTAGAGGAAGGCTCTCTGACCAGGTGATGTTTGTATCTGTGATTCTTGACATGTAATTTTCTCCTTATGACTATGTGCGCAGTCCCAGTGAATTTCTGGGTTTATGAAACTATCCAAAGTGGTTCCCCTTTAGATGCATGTTGAGCTCCAGGGGAACTTCCTTTAAACAGCTGTTTCCCAAAGCAGGATGACCGCTTGCAGAATGTGCTTGCCCTGGCACACCGCTGGCAGGGTGTGATAGCTGGGGCTGCCTGGTTGGGCTTAGCCCCGTCAGGTACCAAATCAGTGCCCAGATACCAGACCTATGGGCCAAGTGCAGAGACCTCTCCAAAATCAGCTGTGAATATTGGGAACAGCTGGTGCTGAGCACAACTGAGAGGTGGCAGCCAAAAACATCTTACCATTGGACCTGAAGTTTCTTTCTCAAAACCTTTTTTCTTCCCAGGCGTATCCTCACATCTCCTCCCAAAGCATGTGAATAGCCAGTCTTCAGACTCAGCGCAGAGCCTACCTGACTAGGGTCCACACGGAAGGACAAGGCAATCTAAAACCAGGTAGTATGCCAGGCAGTAGCCACAGTTCACTTAAAGTAGCCCATAATGTCTTTATTTCTCACCAATAACTATTAAATTTACCAGAGCCCTGAATTTCTCTGAAGGTAGATGAGAGGCTGATAGATAAATGAATAGGATTATATATCCAGCCTCTATGAGCAAACGCTGCATGAAAAAAAAAACCAAAACAACAAAAAAGGCACGGATATTCAAAAGGGCTCCAACTGCAGAATTTGGCTCCTCATTTCAAATGCCCCCGAGGCTGTGGATGCTCAGAACTGAGATTCCAGCTTGGCCTCTTGTAAAGCTGAAGAGTCGCATCAAAAATTTGAAACCGAATTGCTTAAATTCAAGGTTTTTCTCAGCCAGACATTTCACTTGCTCCTTTTTTTCGAAAGGGTAAGGTATGAGCCTTCCCTTAGAACTTGTGTTGTCAAATGGCATCCTAATCTCAGTAACACCTCCAGCTCATTAAGTCATGTTTTCATCCCATTTACACATGGTCATTGCCCAGTGTTTTAGTAGAGTTGTCCATATGGCTGTAGAGGAGCAAATCAGGGTCTAACTTTGTGATAAGGAACATTTTTCAGGCAATGATGAAAGTGTTCTCATGTGCTTCTCTTCATGGTAACCCACCAACGTATCCATAACCCAATTTTAGTCTTTCTTTATATACTTGTAAAAGACACCCGAAGAACTTCATCACCTTTAAAAAAGATTTAAAAAGCCCTTGGTGCCTCCAAGTTCTAACACTACAAGTATTTTCCGCAGGGCACTTCATTACAGTAGAAAATTGTCTTTTTAATTTGCAGAACTCAGAAAAGTCAGAAGATGGCAGCAGTTCATTCATGCATTAAACAATCCCTAAATCTCATGAACAGAACAGCTCTTTCTTAAACTTATTTGTGTTATGCAACCACCTAAGAACAAAGATTTATAATTTACTAAGCAAAATCATTTTGCTTACCCAGGTTCTACGGTCATCAAAGCTATTTCTCATATTCTTTTCTTTTTTTTCCATTGTCATCAGTGCAGTGGAGAAATTTTCAGGGGGCAGGGCAAAGTATGTTGTCATGGGAAGAGTTTTTAGAAGGCTGCTTTTAATTCCAGACGTATGTTTTCAGGACCCCTAAACTTTCTTCCTTATTTTTTGTTCTATTTTATAAATATCACATAAGGAAAAAAAGAAATAAAATGGTTTTGATATTTCCAAATAACACGAGATGTTAAAAGGAATTGTTGTTTTTTTCCCCTGCTTTTACAGTCGAATGTTTTTATCTTACTCTATGCTAATCTACATACCTCATCATTTTCACACCATCAGCAGTGGGATCTCTTCTCTTCAAAGATTTAATAGTGTTAATGTTGCAGTAATGACCTGTATTACTAAATTTTCTCTACCTTGAGAAAATATATCATAGTACATTTAAAGTATGGCATAAAGGGTTAGCATAAATAATTAAACTAAATTACAGCCATCAAAAAAAACAAGGCAGGCCAGATCCAAGCTGCCTCAGAAGAAATCTAGTGTAACTCCATTGCTGTCAGTGGAATTATTCCCAACTGACACTGGCTTAAGGGATGCAGAATCTGGCATCCTAGCTTTTGTAACACAACCTCCTTGTCATTGTGTGTTCACTTATTCACTTAATTCATAAAATTCAATCAATCGCAATGGGCCACCCAGCCACTAGAGTGAAGAAAAGAAAATCTATTGTATATGATATTTCTTTGATCAACTACATCTGAAAGTGCATTCCCCCCTCCCACCCCCCAGCAAAAGAATGCATCAGAGACCGGGGCTGACATTGTGGTGCTGGGAGCTGGTATTTCCCTCCAGCCTCATTTGTATTGCTTTATTGACATGTTAATGACAAAGTACTTCCCCAGGTCCTATGAAGTACAGAACAAGTCAGAGAAATTAGAATAATACCTAGTCCTAATTAGAAGCCAGGTATCTGCCTGACATGCTCTCTTCTTGTATTTAGCAGCTTCAGATACTTTTACGTTGATTGATTGCCTGCTTGCTTGATTGATTGATAGAGAGGCTCCACCGAGCTCATAGACACACACATGAAGGGAAGCTTTTGATGTCAATATGAACAAAGATAATGATAGACTTACAAACAATGCCAAATGCTGAGTCTATGAATTAAGCATAATGCAAACAGAAAATGTGCCCAGCACTGTTCTAAGAGCAATGAGGCTAGAAGGAGGACGTGTTGTGTATGACTGAACCTCATAGCTACGGGCAAAATTGTACTGTCAGGAAGATTTACAGGTGATGTTTCTGATTGCCTGAAGATCTCTGCACATAAGCAGGGCAACAGAAATTAATCCAAATCCTTCCTTTGCAGCATCACAAACACTGTTTTGGAAATGGGCTTCTAGAGCTGGTCTGCTCTGGGAGACAAGGGCTTATCCAGAAAGGAGTCAGATTGATATTCTGTATGTGAAGATCAGAAATGTTACTTCTGTATGGGAGCTAGGGCATTATTTGATGAGAAGGCTCGGTGTGCAAAGGGCAGAAACGATCAGCAAAACATGGAACTAGATGGCTGCAGATTCCTCTCCGCATCTCCCCCCCATCCGCCCCCAAATAAAAATATTTTACAACAAATAGAAAAAACCAAAAACTTTAAGGGGCACCTTGATCCTCGGATGCTGCTGAGCCCATCTTTCTCTGCTGCCTTTGATCTGTACTCCCCTCCTCTGTTCTGCACAGTGACAAATGCACTGCACACAGGGCACAGAGTGCAGCGCAGCAGGACAGATCCTTTTAGCTAGAGCTGTGCAAAATGTTCATAGCAGAGCCCCAAATCACAAGAAACTTGCCTGGCTTCAGGTTTTGTTGCAAACTTGAAACTCAGACCACGTTTGTCAAAAGGTTACTGAGATTTGTTGGCCCTTTGAGAAATTTCTCTGTTTCTTTCCTTTCGTGCTCCTTTTCTCTCTTTCTCTCTCTAATCTCTCTGAATTTCTAAAACTATTTCCACGGTGGTTAGGAGCTAGGAGGACTCACAGGTTTGTATTAAAAAAAACTGCCAAAAGTACTCTCTCATGGTGTCAATTCAAAACCAGGTGAAAGTAGGTGATTCATTCCAAGGGAAAAAAAAAAAACACAACAAACCAACAGCCAACTAACATGCTCTCATTTCCTGCAAATTTGTGAGCCACAGACTCGGTTCATCAAGGGCTTGAACATCCTCTTTGAAAGTGTCTCAGTAATCCTATTGATTGTCATAGCGTTAGGGCCAAAGCTGGATTTTTTGAACCCCAAAAGTAAAAATGAAACATGGGTGTAATTCCCTTGCAGACCAAAGTGAAATGAATCCCTGTGAAATGAAATCAGTTTCACAAATCTCTTCTTTTCAGTACTGTGTTTAGAGACACCATAGATCAACAAAAGTTTTATCACCTTGCTCTTACACCATCCCTCCCTCAAAGATCTCACATCACTCTGCAAAGATTATCTGAGTAATTAATTGACAGACATGTGGTCAAACGGAAAGTCAGTGCTAAGGTTTGAACCCAGGTCTCCTTAGAGCTTTAAACTCAAGCTCATCTGCCTTGCTGGCAGAAGTGCTGTCTAGTTCTGTTTGTGCCAATGACATTTCATGATTCTGTTTGCATATTTAAAGCCTAGGTGAGTGATCTCTCTCTGGACATACCTTATGTGCTCTGGTGCACATAATATCAAGTGGCATATGAATTCAGCGCAGTGATATGCACTTTTTCCGAGCTTTTTGCACGGTATGGTATCTGAAGTACTGCCCTTTCAGTACCTAACAAAGAGGCTGGAACTTATGCACAGACTTAATGAACATCTTCAGTTCAAACCAGACTTTTAAGCAATGTGTGAAGTTACCACACAGTGGTAGGGGATGCTTTTGGTTTTGATTGACCAGACCCATGAATTTCAGAGAACCTAACGCTTTCACAAATGCTCCACGAACAAGATCACTATTAAGCTAACACCTCTTGTGTCCTGATACAGATGTCAAGCTTGCTTTACAAGCTTGGAGGGACATTTAAAATAAAAGAAGAGAAAATAGTGCCTTAAACTAGCGCAGGTTCGGTTGAGTCATTATGTTTTAATGCCCAACCCTTGTTTGTTTCCTATTTCTCTTTGGAGATCTTTTGCCATGGAAGGTTAAAGATTACTGAGATAACTAACAATAAATGTGTCTGGTGTTGTGACTTTTGACCAATAATTATAACTTGGGTTGACTGGAATGAATATGTATCCAATTTTATTTTACATCCTATTGCAGCAAAATTGACAAGGGTGTGAATTAAAACCTTAGCCCTGTTGATTTATATCAAAATGGGGATGGCCATTTCTCTGAGCTTTGACAACAACCTGAGCCCTTCTCTTTTATCAGCGGTGTGGACTGCAGTGCTGCAGCAATTGCTTAACTGCTCCTTTGCCCGTTAGGACTCAAATGACTTGGCTTTGGAGTGGACTTGAGAGATGACTCAGAGTTTCAACAGACACACCCAGTTACTGGCTTTGTAGTACACTAAATGCTTTCCAATATAACATATTTTTTAAAGAAAGGCTGTGTATTGCTCTCTGTAGACTTGAGGCCATATATTCAGTCACAACATAGGTGCAGGTTGAACGGTAACTGTGCAAACCGCTCTCTCACACCCTGCCAGCCTGCTTCAGTCCTTTTCTGAAAGGGTGCCTGGTGTGGGGAGAAGAACCCCTCTCTGCGTAAGCCCCACCCTGCCTGTTACAGCAACTAGAGTTAGCGACAGGGATGCTTACGCAGGAGGTAGTGCCCTCGTGTCCTGTGTACGTTAGAGGTTGCAGCTGCAGGTGGCCATCAGCACACTTCCCGGTGCAGATACCAAGATTAGGTGAGATTTGCATAGGTGGTCAGTCATTAACAGTAATCATGGCTTTGCTGGTCTACACTGAAAATAAGCACCTCACAGCCATACTGGTTTGTGGAGCTTTAACTAAGCCAATCCTAGTGTTGGTCATGTCTGAGATAGCAATCAGTTTATTGAGAGCAGCCGTCAGAGGTGGGCAGTTACAAACCAGGGCTGTGTTGGAAACAGTACCTGAGGCAAAAAGCATCAGTAATTCTCATCACCAAAGCATCCTGTCACCCAAGCCACATAATCTTCACTATCCAGCCCAGGAGCCAACACTCTGGTCCACCCTGGTCAGAGGCATACTGTAGGCATACTGAAAAAATAAACATAAAGTGTTGAATATATGCTTTCTCCCATTCACAAATAATCAATCAACAGAGTCTTACAAAAATAAATGAACTTCATTTCCAAAAGTTCTTAGATTTCCCCTGTTGTTCTTTGGTTTTAATACTGATTATGTGATTCTTCAACTAGAAAAGCTTTAGAAGCAGTGTCTTCCACAATCAAACATGTTTATTAAACAGATTATTATCTTTCCTGCTTTAAGTAGTTTCTAGCATTTTGGTGCCACAGAGGGAAGAACAGCAGCAGGTTTAGTTATTAATAATATGTTGTCATGACAATTTTTTTTGCAATGTTGGAAAAATGCTCTCCGTAGCATTCTAGGTACAGCCAACTTTCAAGGTAGCTACAATGGCTGATTTCTTTGGGGAAGGGTGATAAGGTGTAGGACTTGCCCTCTGTTGAAGTTTGAAAGATTTTCTAGGGGACAAACTGTGGTCTTCTTGCTTACATTTGTAATTGTCCAATCATGTAAGTGGTCCCATGAGACTTTCTAAGATTATTGAGTATGAAGGAGAACACAGCATTCATGATACAGTTGAGATTTTCAAGTCCACAAATGCAGAGCAATTTCAGAAAGGTCTTTGAGAACTTTTTTTTGTGCCAACCTTGGACTCAAAATTCAATGACAGAAATTGTCAGACAAAAAACCTGCAATTCCCTAGAAAGAGGTCTGTGTCAGAACCAAAAATGTGCTAGAAATTTCTCTGTTTTGAGGAGAAGCATTATCTAAGCCAAGAGAGATAAGGAGGCGGTTGTGGCTTTGGGTCTTCATCATCCCTAAGCTCTATGCCATTTTTAAGGAAAAAGACTGGATAGTAGCCAAATGTGACTTCAGTCCCATCAGAGGAGTAAACTTTATATTAGAGGAAGTCCTTTCAGAGGAGCAGAGTTACATTTGAAACTATTTAGGTGCCCAATGTATTTGGGCCTAAGATGACTGCTAAGACATACAGGTATCCCATTTTACCCCATGGCAACCACAGCATTTAAAATGGGAAGTGGAGACCACCTTTTAAACTCTGCCTGCTTGCTGCATGTCACCTCAGCCCCCAGGTAATCAGATGCTCTGGTCTTCCAGTTAGTCTACTTTATATGAAAAATAAATATCCATTGAACTGGTGGAGGAGAGCATTTGCGCACGTGTGAGGAGGAGAGAGACTTTCTCTGTTGCCAGAGATTAGCGCACTAATGTGAAATAAGGAAGAGAGAGGTCCAAGTCTCTGGGCAAATAAATATTTTATTATCTACAACAAGTGGAAGGGCTTCAGCAAGAGATGTCTTGCTGCTGAAGACAGTGTACGGTGGATCGGGCCTCTTCTCAGGGGAAACCTGGCCTTGAGCTCAGGCAGGATGGTAAGGGGGAAGCAAGCCTCCCCTTCTCTGTTGCATCTTTATCCAGAGGATATGGAAGGAGGTTTTTTTTCTTCTCTCCACATGGTTTTTATGAGAAAAGGCTGACCTGCTTTAGGCTTCTAAAGCAGCCCTTGATTTCAGACAGAGATGGATGCTTATCTGCTTCTGTGGGGCAGGAGTTAGGACCATTTTCTTTTCCTAGCAGAAATACTGTTTTCAGAAAAAACATACCGCACCACAAATCACTCCCAGCAGCCAAACGCTGGGCATGGACATGGCAATAAGCAGAGAGTGAACCCTCCCTAAGCAAAACTGACCCCAACAGGCATCTCATGTCCCCACCACCCAGAGCGGGAGATGCAGGAATAGGAGCAGGATTAAGAAGCACTATCGTGCTTGCTCAGTCATCCTCCCATGACAAAACCTCTGAAACGCTAGTGCCAACCACCAGCCCATCCATCCCTGCTAGGGGTCTGACAGCAGCAAGGTGCCACAACAGGGCACCCTGGGCACACAGAGTTGTTTTTGTTGTTGTACAGATTGGTATTGCATTTATTTTTAAGCCAGGCTGGCAGTCTTTATCTGATCTAAGTGAACAGCTGATATTAAATGCACAATTCAGCATAAAGTGGTGTGCCACCTCCCTACCTCTGAGGACCTGGGGAGGTTGCTTTAGTTTCTTAATTTCCCAGTTTGCATGGATGAATACCCCCAGGAAGGACAGCACTGGGCTGCAGCCTCACTTGAGCCTGGGGGAGTCACAGGATCTCTACATAGGGGAGAGATACTGGAGGAAACGGCAGCAAAGAGGTACTGATAACCTGCCCAGGGAGGTTTGGTGCTGGGCTTAACAGAGGCCTTCCATTGCATGGGACCAATACATGGCTTTTGCAGAAAAGGGCCCTTAGCCCTCTGGTAATGTCATAGATGAAGGAGGGAAACTTCTTAGCATGAGACTTGGGAAAAATGTTTCTTTGGGAGAGACAAAAAACTTTTTCTGTATCTTCAGGATGTTTGTAAGGAGAAGAGGACAGGCTCTGTGTGAGGGATGGTATTTATATTTTACAGCAGGGGCCTTTATGCTTGTGCTTTCTGGGTACATGGAAAGGGGAGACAGAGGTCTTGCTTATATCCTTCATACCTGGAGGAGAACAATGCCCTACTGTCTTGGGAGAAGGGAGGACTACTGTTAGATATGTGAGGGTAGGGTTTATGAGTACTGATAAGGTAGCTGAGTTTAACCTGAGTAGCCCAAGGTGTTGTATGTTAAGACTATTTCTGTTTTAGCTTTGAGCTGTGTGTGTGCAGGTGGCTGTGCACATTTCCTGCCACCCCAGGAAACCGTGCTGCCTGTGGTGGTACTACCCAGATATGCAGAGATGGATACGGAATGGCTTACAAGATCCTTGGACTAGCCCTGAAACACCTGTCTCACAGGAGTTCGGGAACCTCAGCAACCAGCAGAAAGAGTATTCTCTGTACCCCAACACTGTGATGGCTGGTGTCTCTTTGGGAAGAGAAGGTGATGGCCTTTTCCCACCAAAAACATCCAAAATTGTGAAAAAGTTTTAAATCATAGTTGTAATCTTGGTCCACGTCAGAAGGAAGAGACGATGGAAACATCTCTGGCAAACATGGTCTGAAATGGCTCCAGAAAGGCTAGATCTCTCCATCTAGGAAAGACTTGACATGGGAATTGCATCCCATGTCTTTGCCTCTCAAACCTTGGGAAGATGAGCAACAGCAAGGAGGATGCTTTCACGCATGGGTAGTGGATGCCTGAGTAATGGATGGCTGAGAGGATGTGTGGTGGATGGGCACTATACATACAATGAAATCAGGTGGCATGTGAGGCACATGATGTCTAGGGTGTGCTCAAGTCCTGATCTGTGTAGCACAGAAAGCTGCGGGACAGCTGTTACAACAAGGGGTACACCAGCTGGGATCTGGTTGCAGGTTCCAGTAGGCATCTGAGCACCTGGAAACTTGAAATGCTGCATCTACATCCCATGGTGGATGCAGCCTGGGGAGTCTCTTATCTGATTTTGCTGCCGCAATCGTTTCAGGATGGCAGAGGCCCTGGCCACCGCACCGACAGGCATTTCTGCGGGGAGGATCAGGTTGCAGCGCTGTAGCAGCTGACGCACAGAGAAGATGGCTGAGATCAGCCTGTGTTCCCATAACATATGGTTGGGCCATGAAGGATTGCAAACACAGTCTCTACTGCACAGAGCAACTGCAGACATTTAAACCACTGTTGAGCTTTTATTGCAGTGTGTGTTTTTACCGTTTTCCCAAGCCATACTAGCACCATGTATGTTTGGGGACTAAAGCATACCTTGGGTACCTGTACACTACACTGTCATCTTCTGGCTATGGTGTGGAAAAATAACCAGGACATATGGTTAATGTTATTAACAAATTACACTTAAGGCTCTAACACCTATCTATGCTGTGGCTAACGGTGTGTCAGGTGACATGAGGTTTGTAAGGATGAGTCATATTTTTATTAGAAAGGTGATAGACTTGGAAAGAAATGGACAACGTCCCAGGCACACAACTCCTTCCTCCAGGCAGAAGCAAGAGCAACAAACAATAAGCATATCCCTTAAATCACGTCATTTCCTCTAATGAAAGATTTTAGCTCTCCCTGCACACCTTTCCTTTCTTATATTTTTATCAGGGATGCAAAACGACAAAATCCAGTTTGGCACTCCTGTGATGTAATGGGAAGGCCTTTGCAAGCACAGTGGGAACCCCAAATAGGAGGTCTTGATACGTCCCTGAACGCGCTGCTCCTGGTGTCCTCGCAGGCAGAGCTGTCTCAGAAAGACTGCCCATCGCTGAAAGAGTTAAGAACATCTTGTCAAGGATACGCAGTTATCTGGAACTTTTGTTTATACAGAGAGGCAATAAAACATTCAGCGCCTTAGACCAGTGTAAGAAGGGTCAATACAAGCTCCAGCAGTTGTATATAAATTAACCTTTTAAGTATGGCCTAATCCATAATGATTCATCGACAGGAATTATTCCAGGAGGCTGAGCTGCAACAAATTGTAGCAGTTGTAGCTAACTGCAGTACCTCACAGCTGCTGAAAGCTCAGCTGCCTCTTAAGATGAGGTATCTAAGGGAACATTTTAAAAGGTTTTGACAATGTATTTCCACAATACTTGTTAGAACTAGGACGTCTCCAATGATCTTATGTTCCTAAAGCGGAATAAAAGTATGAGGAATCTGAATATGTACATGAAGGATGTTTTGAAAGATTTTTCCTTTTACTGTAGTGCCGACAGAATATGAAAAGGATGCTTCACTCCTACACACTGGAGTGGTCACCCAAGAGAGCTCATTTCTTCTCCTCACTAGGATTTAGCCAGGATAGTGCAATGAGCGTTTGAGCTGAGAAGCCTGCAGCATATTTGCAATTGTCAGAATTAAAAGTGAAGGAAGACAAAACAACCTCTCCACTCCCACCCTCTGTCAAACATGCCTAATGAATAGCTCTACATGCACTGTATCAGAAACCCCAAACATTGACGGTGACGCGAGGCACTAATTTGTTAGTTATCATATCTGACAAATTGTCATCATGGTTCCACTCCTTCAGAGGGTGTTGTGTGTGTGACCCAGGGAAGGGCTCTCAGGCTTGAGCTAATGGGTGTACGACTTGGAACAGAAGATGATGTGCCAAGATGGGAACCACAGAGTGGGCTGCCAAAAAAGAACAGTATAATTATCTGTGCATAATTCACGGCCGGAGAATAAGCTTTCCTCCAAAGTTGTCTGCTGTATAGCTGTACCAGATTCATGGCTTTTTCAGTGAGTATTCACAAAGTAGTGACAATCTGTGCAGAAATGTTCACTTCTCCAAACTTTTTTTTCCCTATTGGACTAAAATAGACATTTCTATAGCACTCTTTGCTCTCAGGACTGGTCTGTTAAGACAAGTGATGACTCACAGATGTATATTCTTACTTTCTTGGATAGTTATCTCTCCCCTCACCCCACCTAATCCCTTCACTGATGGGATTTGAAAAAAAAACTCTGCAAGGAAAAGCACTAAAAATACAAACTATTGCAAGAGTATTGGCTCACTGGATCTTCAGAGTTGCTGCTATACTGTGACAACAGTGGTCCTAGTTCTCCAATTCTCAGGACAAACACTCAGACAACATGAGCCAAAGGAAAATTTCCTTTAATTCTTAGCACTTTTAGGCAACACAACTTGCCAGTTCAGGTTCTGTTCAGCATGTGGCAAGGTATGAATGCACCTGTGAGAGTGCACATGTATAGCCCACTGCTCTTTCAGTTATTATTGGACTGTATGAGGGTTATTTGGTTCTTTTACCCTTACCAGAGATACCACCTTATCATCACTGTTATGGAAGATGGATATTTTGTCCCAGCAAACTGTGTTCCTTTTCTTGAAGGAGATTCAGCTTCCAAAAGAGAAAGCTCAGGAAATTCCTTAGCTAGTAAGTCCTTCTGGAGGAGATCAGGGTGAAGGACTGAATGTCCTATAAAGGCTATTCTGAATGGGAGGGAGAAGGCTCTACAGAAAGGCAAAGGAGATGGAAAATGTTCCTATAATTGCTGGCAAGGAAGATGCAGATTTTGCTTGGGCACATTTCTCTTTGAAAGCTGATCCTGTTTTGTAAGGGTAGACAAGGAAGAGTTGCCAAATTCGTAGGACAACGAAGTTTGGAAAGCGCTGGCAAAATATGTGGAATTGGATTAAATTTGACAAAATGTCATATTGCTTTAAGGCTCCTCAGGGTGTCCTGAACCATTTTTGCTCCACGTAGTGCAGATTTCCTGTAAAGCTTTGGCACTGCTGCCTGCGTCCCGAGCTGCTCGAAAATGTTGCTGTGGCCGTGCCCGAGCCGTAGGGACCCGGTCTCACGGGTATTTCCCCAAAGAATAGGTGCTGATCTGCCCCTGGTCTATGTGTAGGAACCTTCTCAGGGAAAGTCCTGGTGTTGCAGGGAGCTTGTGGGCATGTGCATGGGGTCTGTGCCGTCCAGGGGTGCTTGGGCAAAGCTCACTGGGTCCAGCTGGAGGCGAGAGAGGGCAGTGCTAAGTAGACACGAGAGTTTGGATCTGGAAGCGATGTAAAGAACAAATGTGCTTTCCAGGCCCTGACTAGCTAGTTCTGGCGTTGGTTGTGTGGGATGATGCTTGTGCACTTGTGGTGTAAGCCTACCCTGTGTCACTACCTTTTCTTCTTTCACTTCGATGATTTATAATCACAAAATGAAAATTCAGGACTGGAGAAAGACGTCCTGGTTCTGGCAGAGGGCTTCAGTCAGTGGGATAGTTTATAATTTTAAGCACATGCTTAATTGCTTTGCTGGATTGGGGTGCAACTTTCTGCACAGATACTGCAAGACTTTCACTTTCTGGGAATGCTCTTGGAAGGAAGAAACAAAAACATTTCCTCTATAAATGTTTGTGGAAAATTAATAAAAATGTGTGAGTACGCAATGAAAATGAATTTCTACTTCTTTATCATGTTCACCAAACAACTCAGCATAGCAATAAGGACCTAAGTGTAGATGAACAGTGAGGAATGAGCTCTGCAGCCTGTTAACCTGAGTGAGGAAACCTTGGGGTATGGACATGTCCTGCAGTTTGCACTCATATAAGTGTCTTTGTCAGACTGACCAATTGCCCAGAGGGCATCTGGCTGGAGCTACCTGGGGGCTGTCTCCTGGAAACACCCCAGCAACAGGCTGGTGCCACACCTGAGGCTGCTCTGCTGATAACCAGATGACTTCAGTTTCCAGAGATCTCAACCTGAGAGCTTTCATCAGCATTGCATTCACTGAGAAGAAATTATGAAAAAAAAAATCATAAAAGAAAAGTGCTGGAAAATCAGGTGCATACATGTAACCAGCCCCAGCATTGATCTAACGCAAATGGTAGGCAGATAATCCAGCTTCTCACTGATCTTGGCAGTACTAGTAGGGGGCAGTATTTACATTTGGTTGAATTGCTCTTGGACAAATTTTCTCCACAGTATTAAACACAAAGAAACCTTCCATTAACACCAGGAGAGCAGGGCTTTTCATTCATCTATTTTTTTTCATCTATTTTTAAAAAAATACATGGCCTGGTTCTCTATTCTGTTGCTGGTCTTATACTAGGATAGCTGCACTGAGTCAGGGAGGTAGCGACTACATCAAAGGCTGCAGCAGGGAAGAGTTGGACCCTGAATATTTGCAGCAAACAGCAGAAGGAGTTTTCTTCTTTTCTAAGCACAAAAGAAAAGGAATTATTATCCTCCTTGTCCCAGCAAAACAGAGCAAAATGAATATTCTGCCCTGGGTCATTTCTCTAAGCTTCCTTCTTTCCCAAACACTCTCACCTTATGCTATCTCCATTCTGGAGATATTCTGCTCCTTTGACGAAGGAAGGAGGGAAATAAGCTTTTTTTGGGGAGTAAATCTTTGGATGCATTTTAGGCTGAGATGAATTGCACTGGAAAGTGCCTGTTTCTCTCCAGGTATGAGAGAGTTCAAACCCTGCAAATGTGTGTGTGTGACTGTAGAAGTCCTGCCCATTGCCTCTGGGCAGTCCCGTCATGTCTGGCCAGTTTTATCCTGCTGTCTGGTAAAGATCCTGACCTCTTATTGTGTTCAAGCACAGAATGAAAGAGCAAAGGAGGTGCTGTCCCTGCAAGTCCCACCCCACCACTCTGGCAGCAGCTCAGGGTACTGAGTCTGACGATGCCTTGCTGGACACTTCCAGCTGCCTCCTGGGAACACAACAGGGAGACCGGAGTTGCAGGACAGAAGAGATTATTGGCACCAGGAAGCCAGTGTCTGTGGCATATCAGCATAAACAAAGAAACTGTCTTAATAGAAAGCCACACCTAGAAGTATTACAGTCCTCTCATGGGATCACACAGCATGTGGTACATGAACCCAGGCAGTGAACCCATAGCAAGCAAGGAAGAGCAAGTTTATAGAGCAGCAGCCAGAAAGAGAGCAAACAAGTAAAGTGAAGGTAGACAAAAAAAACCAACCCATATAGTAGCAGGGAAGCCAGAACCAAGTCTGTATGCAGAGCTGACCATGAGAGATAAAGATGAGAAAATGAAGGTAAAGATTTTTACTGTCTCACTGGGAATTAAAGGACAAGAAGCAAGTGAGATGCTGTTGCCAGGAATAATGCCTGAAACACTGGAATAGCTGATAAAGGTGTTTGATTAGAATCATGACCCTGCAGACAGAATGAGACTCTGGAGAAATATTGTATCTTTTACCCCACCCCAAGAAGCAGGAGCTGAGATAGACACCCACCTTGCAGAGCTGCAAAATCTATAGCTCTGGAGATGTTAAACACTCCCTAAATGGAGCCAAGATCATCTGTAGGACACATGAGTCCCTCTCACAGAAAAGTATAAAAAGAAGAGATCTAGCCCTAGAGAAACACCTCCAGATAGCAAGGGAACAGCTAGCTATCCCAGGAAAAGGTCAAACCAATACAGCACAGGAAGGCAGCGAGCAGGAGGGAACAGCCTAGCAGTAATGCAGGCAGCAGAGGCCAGTGCAGGGGCTCTGTAGTGAAACAACAAGAAAGGCCGAAAGAAAAATGCCTGGCAAGGGCAAAGATGCAAGAGACATGGAGAAATAAAATGTTTGCCTCAATCCTGCAACTCCCTGCGGAATTAAAAAGTGGAATGCCTTTCAGATACCTGCAGCATGGCTTCAGCAGCAGGAGGGACCTTGGGGGTCCACGCAGCAGGAGGGGCATGGCCACCAGCCTTTGGGACCCGCGTCTGCCCTTACATCAACAGCCAGGTCAGAGCCAGCTGGGTCATGAAGCCGCAATGTCGTTGAAAGAAGCGATAAGCAGCAATTCTAACCAGGAGAAATGTGACCACATCATGGTGATGTACAATAAAACCACCTTGAGGTCAACGGGCAATGCAGGCTGTTGATAATAAATCCATGAAACAAGAGATGTTATCGCTCAGAGTTTATAACAGCTGACATTCAAGATCACCACCCAGGGCAGAGCACCGGGGCAGTGCACGGCCTTCCTCTGGTCACAGTACAAACCCTCGGTACCCTCTGCTTGTACGAGGAGACAGACTATCTCTGTGGGCCACATCCAGGATTCAAACAGGATTAAAAGTCACAGCTCTGTTCCCTGTGCCACGTCAGAAAAGATAACATCGCCCAGAGAATCTGGCCAAGACACTGTCTGCATTGTGATCAGAGACCTCCTGGCTGTATGTCCCTGTGCATCGTGTATAAAGGGTAAAGGGGGGATAAAATATTCTATCCTGACCTGGTAGCTTTTTCATTTTCGGACATGTCTGAATGCCTATACAAGGTACCAGACAGAGATGAATCAGGTCCAGAGCTTATATGTTCCTGTTTCAGAAAGTGCATTATATACTTTACAATAGATCTTACGCTGCTCATTTATATAATCATCAAAAATTATTTCTTCAGCTTGTATTTTTAAGAGATGGCTAAATTTGTGGTTTGCCAACTGTGCCAAGAGCCTGGCACATGGCCACGTGCTTTCACACACCTCCTTGCAGACTATGGGGTCAAATTCTAAAACCAGTGGTGCCATCCTACAGCTGAAGTAATTCCATCTACACGAGCTCAAGTGCAATCACAGTGGGACCAAGTGTCTCTTTGTTTGGCATCAGGATGTATAAATATCTGACACTTCCTATGCAGGTATCTATATATTTCAAAGTAACTGACATGCTAGAATTATCAATAAAAGAAAGATAACTTACACAATAATCATCACTTCCTGACAGATGAAATTTCAGAGGAATCAGCTCTGCCCTTCTTTTAATGAAAATGAGTAACAAAACCTTACCTGTGTGAAGTTTGTCTCTCACTCTCAAAATAGCTCAGCTGACCTGTGTTAAAGACTGTGTAAGAATCGTTGAGAAATAACAGGAGAGAAATAGGCAGAGATTTTAAGCTGGACATTCTCTCCAATAGATATAAGACAGCACAGATGACCTAGCTTTAAAACACGGCCTTGTTGAACATCCGCCTTTTTATTCCAATACATACCAGGTAAAGCATAAAACATATATTTAAACGTGTATTTCTTTTGTAAATACAATTTTTGAAGCACAACTTGAGATAAGACATCTGTGCAACAACTGTAGATAAAAATACAGTATTTAATTCTCTTTGAAAAGTTATGCTTCACAATATTCTTCAATGGGGAATAGAGGATTTTTTGTGCTGGCAAGGTACAAGCAAGATCCAAGAAGACAATCCCTTGCAGAAAGTGCTTACACAGCACAAATCAGTTTCTTGAGTACTGAGGACAGTCACTTCATTCTGCTCTAAGTAATATTTAAGCTAGAATCTAAGGGGAAAAAAAAGCGAAGTTTGTTAAGCTGGATGCTGATTCTGATAGTGGTTGTTACTAAGTGCACCTGCCTCTCACGAGTCCCAGCCTCGTGTTCTGGTCAGCAGGATTTTGAAAGGTATATGTGTCCCTTAAAAATGTAATTAACACCTCAGTGGAGTCTTCGAAGGGCAGAAGTTCCTGGTTGATATCTGTTTCAATAGAAACAGAAAAATACTGCACATCCTCTGGTTTGAAGTGAAGTGGAGATAATCACCAAAGGAGAGGGAGAACAAGGGTAAATACAGTGAAACCACCAGGATAGGAGACAGCAGTGATAAGGATATGGGGGCTCTGCAGTGATGTGGCAATTCCCTTAGCCTGTGGCAGGAATATCTCTCACTGATTAGAGCTAATTAGGGAGGACGAGGCTTCAGCCTTTTTAGCCTCCTCAGTAAATCTGCCTTTGATGCAGACTGGTTATAGCACAGCTCTGGTTCTAAAATGGGTGTTGAATGTCCTTCCTTCACTGGTCCATTTAAATAAATACAAGCAGCTCTTTAGGCCTGTTATGCACAATAAATCTATTTTGGTTCCTGATGACTGATTTCTTTGGCTCTGAGAACGAGGTGAGAACACAAGTTTTGTTTCTTTTTAGCACTGTAAAGGAAGTCTTGTGTAATTTTGTGAGTGCTAGAAAAAGTTTAGAAAAGAGGTAAGGCGGTGATTTGGATTCTGGATTCTGCACCTTTTATTGAAGGACCACAACTGATTTGTTGGTGAGAAAATTCACAAATTTCATGACCAGAAATTGGGAATGACCGGTACTGGGGAAAGGATTCAGTTCTCTGTCCTAGCACAGACCAGTTAGTGAGATCAGTCGGTTAGAAGCTGAAGCTGGACAAATTCAGGTTGGCAATAAGGTGCATTGGCTTTTTAATAGGGGAAGCAATACGTTATTGAAACAATTCACTTAGGGTTGTTGCGGACTTGTCCTTAAGTCAAGACTGGGTGGCTTTCTACAATCCAAATGGGAGCTGTGGGTTTGGTTGCTCAAAAGCCTGGGTGAGGTTCTGCTGCCTGCATTATGCAAGTGGCCTCTAGCCTTCAAACCATCTAATTCAACCACTCCAGAGCGATGGGCAGATCTCCGAAAGTTGAAAGGGTTGACTTGCACATGCCCCAGAGACATGTGATTTGAATACCAAATATCCCAAATGGCCACAAAATGAGCCTCCTTGGGGAATCCAAACGTTTCACCGTATTCATCAGAAAAAATTAAGACCTCAAGCATATGGGAATGTGCCTGTGGTGACCTACGTTAAATCTGAGTGGTACCCAGCAGCGTACAAGCGCACGTAAGCTGCATCAGGGAGCAGCTGACACTTCTGCACGGCCCCACACAATTCAAGTGGCTGGAGAAGCTAAAGCCAGGTCAATGCTGGGCTGCACCAGGCCAGCCTTGGGCCTCCCATCTGCTTTCCTGCACCAAAGCTCATCCACTGAATTCTGCAAGGTGAGAGGAGCACTGCTGAAGTTTCACCTCTCATGCGACCCATCAGGCTTTTACTGCAGTTTCGTTACTGTGCTCACAGCTACTGTGCTGTGCCCCAGAAGATGGTTTCTGGTCAGCCAAAGCCCCCAACTCTGCAGGTTTCTGTCTTGGTGGATGCTGGCTGGCTGGGGAATGGTTTCAGGGTTCATGCTCTTGAAAGCACACGAAGCCTGAGCTGATACAGAAGAGCAACATGGTAACCACAAGCGCTTGGGGTTCATGAGGCAAGCCTGAGCACTGTGCACGTGATTGAAGAAGCATTTGCTGGTTTAGTTCCTTTTATTGTGTTTAGTAAAGTGTCCTTTTTTTTTTCTGGAATGCTGAACCTTTTGGTTGGCACAGTTTGGGATTTTGGCACATTTAATATTTTTTTTTCCCCTCTGCAGTTAGGGAAAGCTCTTTTTTTAACTGTGAACTTTTTTTCATGAAAAAAATGCCCAAATCTTAATAAAATCTGAAGGTGGCAGCAACAAAACAGTAGCAAGGCTGCGGCTACAGCTTCTAGGGCAGGTTTGCGTCATACAACGAAGAGATCCCCAACCTACTGCTAAGCTGAGTTTGTAAGGTCTCATAACTCGGCAGTTTGGGTCTGGAAGGGTCCATGGCTGAGCTGGTAAGGCCTGCCTCTCCAGCAGCACTGTCCAGCCCTGCACTGGGAAGAGCAGTGCTTGCCCACCACAGCTCCCACAGGCAGAAGCTGCAGCCTGTGCAGAGCCCACAGGCATGCCCAGCCCTCGTCAGCATGTTTGAATGCCCTTCTGCAAACACGAGGAAGGTGTGTGTACAGGGGTGAGAGTGTTTGCAGGTTTTGTCTGTGGAAAGTTGATATGCACAGAGGCTTTTAGGCACGATGGTTTTACTGTGTTCATATTTTATATCCTTTATAATATCAGCAGAACGTATCATACTGAAACTGTAAATTGATTTGCATGGGTTGGTCATCTCAGAGCAACATCCAGCCTGCAGCAAACAGATATGCTGGACTTAGATTCAGAGATAAGGCATCTTTTGGTTTGTCAGAGTGGTAAAAGTATCATCACCGGTGTTAACCTGTGTCCTGGAGCACCCCACCTCCCTTCCTGCTAGTCCCACGGCTCCTCCTCTGGCTTTCCCGACAGCTGATGTGAAGTGCGGGGAAGTTCAGCAAAGTTCACCCACCACCACCAAGAACTGCCCGAGCGGCGTGGCCATGATAGAGGGTGATAAAGCAACGGCTTTCACCATGAGTGACTGGCACGGGGTTAACCACAGTGATATCCACCCTGAAGAATGTGTCAGTGAAGTTTCATCCTGAAAAAGGGCACAGAATAGTGCAATATCCCAGCGAGGTGCTGCAGAGGACGGGGGTAGTAAGTCCAAGTGCCTCATGGAGGCTGTTTGAGATTCCCTTCCAGATTGATCGATAAATCGCAGGCGTGGCAGCAACAACAGCCTTGGTGGGGTCTGTGGTGGGGGAGAATATCCATCAACTGCCTAATGCTTACGTCCTCAACCGTAGCGAGTCCAGAAGGTGCCCGAGTGCTCTGGCTGAGGTGCTAGCGCCTGACTTCCCCCAATTAGTTGCGTGATGGTCGGTGGGACAGGAGGCTGAGGGGGTGAGCAGGTCTTCCTGGATGGCACGGTGGGGGATGATTAGGCAGGGACTGGCAGCGTGCTCCTGCTGCTGCTACTGCTACCGTACGGTGCTTCACAGAGGGGATGCAGAGGCGTAGCAGGCAAGCAGCAGGAGAGTAGGATGCCACATGGCGAGGAGGAGGAAAAGAAAGAGGTGGAGGAGTAGGCAGAAGGGAGATTCAGTTTAACATGGCATGCCAGGCCTCCACTGCTGCTTCCCTCCCTCAGGCCTGCTCATCATGAATCTAATTTGCGCATGGGGTGAGGGGGATTTTGTTGGCATTGTTTTATTCTTATTTGATGTGCTCCTTTGCATGGCAAACGCTAGTGGTGTGCTCATCGCTGTGCATATAGGCAAACGTGGCCTTGGGTGTACTTTAGTCTAAGGCCCTGATTCTGCAAAAACATGAATAATCTAAAAAGCAAGAGGACTTTGTAATATACTTAAAATGACACCTGCTTTTGTCTTTGTCTCTCTTTCCTTCCCCCTCCCAATATACTTTTGCTTCTGTATAGCTAATTTGAGCTCAGTATCTCAATTAAAATTTGATACAGAAAAGATAGTGAATTAAAAAAAAAAATCTCAATTTAGAGGCTGACCTTATCTATATATACTCAGTAAAAGAAATAAAATCCACTTGTGCCCTGTTCCAACTAAGAGTCAATGTAAGACACCTTCTCTAGCAGGAAAGGCTCAGGAAGGGTCAGGCTTCCAATGGTGGTTGATACGCAAGGGCATTGCCATTTGGAAAGATTTGTCTTAACCTGACTCAGAGGAATTTAGGTATGTGCTTCGATACATGTTTGTTTGCTTTGCTTATGGGCATTAACTTGATCTCTTAAAAATTATATTATATTACATCTATCGGATTTTTGAGCAATTTAGTGGAAGGCAGTGCAATTACCTGTAATTCTGAAGGAGGATCAGAAAATTCACAATAGTTAGAATGAGCATAGATATACACACACACACACATATATATGTTTAAAAAAATAGATTTAAAAAAAACATTCCTGGGCTTTGGTGTGGAGGCTCTGAGCCACAGCAGACAGCTCCCTCTTCTCAGTAGCTGCAACATCATTACACAAAAATACAGAGACACAAGAGCCACTATTCAAATGTAGCCCCTCAACTTCGTGACCACAAGTGGGTTCTATTTTGGTCCTTGCTTTTGAGGCTGCTTTTGATGAAGGGATCAGAGTTTTTCAGCTCTCTGCCATTACGTGTTGCTGTTGACCTCTACCTGCTTCTAGCTTTTAGAACTTTGTTTCCATTTCCATTTCTTCAGTGTGAAGGTTGGGGATGGGAACCTGTATTTTTAAAACCTTGGTGCCAACTGCTGTGTGCTGTTGTACTGTGGCTGACTTTTACCTCCCTTATATTTCCTCTTGTGTTATTAGATCTGAATTGTCCAAAGTACCTGCTGGAGTATGGCCTCTGGACCCACATATTCTGGTGACCTGGGACATAAACTGTTGTATGGCAAATCCTGACTTGACCAAATTGGCAACAGAGCCTCAAGAATTATTTAGGCACCTAACAACCACTGATTTTGGTAGCAGGTGAGCCCCAAACTGAGAATCTGTGCATTAGTTTTTCTGCGGCTTGATGTGTCCCCTTCAAAATCAGAGTCTTTCCTAGACTGGCTTTTTCTTTTCCCCCTCTTTGAGCAGACCGTGGCTTTTGGATATCCCTGCGCTGTTGTTGCATGATCCCCGGACAATGTTTCCTGTGGGCTGTCATAAATCTTCAGTCCTCTTGTATTTCATGTTATCTTCAGGCAGTCTGGGTTACAGCACGGGCCGCGGGGAAGCCAGCAAGGGAGTGAGACCCTGCAGTCACTGGACATCTGCAAGTTCAAGGGTGTGGACAGGAGCAAGCCTCGAGTACAACTGACACACGACATTGGGGGAACTTACTCAAACTGACCCTCTTCTTGTAGGGCTCAGTAGCCTAATACTGAGTAATAACATGACATTTTAATATTGCTATTGTTGAAAAAGAGAGATAGTGATGCTCTTGGGAGATGGATTTTTAGCAGCTAAGAGAACTGGCTTTTAGCCTTTGTAATCTTGCATTTTTGCTTCTTGTCCCACAGCTTGGCTGGGTAACCTTTCAAGGTTATGGGAACACCTTTTATGCCTCCTTTTGCTCATCGCTAGGAGAAGTATCCCAATGGTTACCCAACTTTATGAATCACCTGGAGATGCAAGTGAGACATAAATGCGAAAATAATATTATTGATATTGCATTATTATTTTTCCCAAGGAAATCGTGTTTTCCACAAAGCAGAGCACATGATTTCTTGTTTATTGTGTAATAATAGCCTTGTGTTGTGATGGTAAGTAGGACACAGATACAGCTTTTCAGTGATGTACAGTACTCTTTCTTATCTTTAATTAAATGCTATTCCCTTGTATTGGAACATATTCTGAGATTACACGTTTACAGTCTCTAAGTAACTTACCATCAAATACACTAATGAAAATCAGTGCCCCAAAGCGACTTGTGCCTTTTGTCCTGTACTAGTCCACACCTCTCTCATTTTTTTATTTTTTTATTATTACTTCCAGTTTCCATTTTAAAAATTAAAGGGTTGAATTAAACACTTTCGTATGAATTTCCTCCAACCATCTCTGCTTTTGATCTAGGGACATGTACCTATCTAGCTCTCTGCCCTTCCCCAGAACAGTAACCCCTAGGGATACCATAGAGCATAGAGATGATACAATTTAATAAAGTCACAATAAAACATCCAAGGCCTTTCATACTTTTTCACTTTCTTTAACTCAATTTATTTTTCATTTCATGGACAGAGATTTAGTCCTGGTATTAGTTTATGATTTTGCTGAAAGAATTACCGAACACATACAAAAAGGAAATATTATTTTTATTATTTATTTTGTGCCATGTATACCATAGGAAAAAAAAAAAGAGTTGAAATCACTTCAGTACCGCTGTGTTTTTCATTACAAAGTTATTACATATAGAAATTACTCCAAATTATCTGAAATGAATGGAAATTATGAGGTTTAAATTCCCCAGGTTACTGCAAGCACAGCACTGGAAATTTATTTTGTCATCTTGCTGAACATAATTGCTACAACAAAATTTCTTCCATTTTACAACCACAGCATAACTTATTTATACCAGTGTTGTTGTAATTTTACATCAATAAGTTGCATGGGAAGGAGTACACAGGTGGTAATTGAAAACAATAATTTGTAGTGGGGTCCAGGTGGAACAGTTGGCTCAGAAAAGACTTCATTTGCTGCTCCGTAAATGCTTTGCATCTCTGGTCTTTGACTAGGGTGCTATCAAACCTCTGGTCCACCCAGCACTGAGGTGGCCTGGTCATCCTAAATTACATTTCAAAGTGTCAGTGGAGGTGAAAGGAACAACCGATCTATCACTGTGGCACTGACCTCCAGCTCACATGCAGAAGCAAAAGCAAGGTGCCTGGGGAGAAGGTGAAATCAAAACTGGGAAAGTGGCAAGCACGATCCTGGAGTCAGGAGCAGCATCCTTGAAGAAAGGACACACAATCCAGGTCTGGGGCATGCGTGTGTGCATGCACATGCCTGTGCTCTCAGCGTGTTACAGCCAATAACGGCTGTTGCCCCTGGCTTTTCAGCTCAACCATCTTCAACGAGCGTGGCGATACATTGTCATTTGTTTGTCGAAGGGAATGCTGTTATTTGATCATTTTCAATTAAGATGTGAGTAGTTGCCTGAGACACGAGCAATGACGTTCACATTCATACTTTGCTCCTCTCTTTATGAACAGGAATGTGTAATTTGGGTGCAATACACAAGCACTCCCAGGCCAGGCATCCGCACTTCTCCGATCCGTAATTGTCAACAGGAATAATGAAACTGCAGAGGCTGGTACTGAATCCAGAAACTGATGAATTTCCCTGTTTAAGTTCCGTTGCCCAAGTTAAAATAATAAAAATAATCATACTAGCAATGCTAATAGGTTACTATGGATATACCCGATTTAAATAAAATAAAGTAGGAAGAACATAGAGGAATAAAGAACAAGAATGAATGGGGTGCTGTTCTTTTCTGATGTTCAGATTTGGGTTTTCATGATTCACAAGAGACAGGCTGGAATGTTTCTGTCATGAGTTCAAGCTGAAGATTTCATTGCCACGTTCAGAGCTTAGAGGCTTTTGTTATTTTAAACAATCCGAAGATTTCAAATCCTCTTAAAATCATCTGAGAAGGGAAAGGGAAGAAATTGGTTGAAACCTGCACTTGAAAGCAGTGGAGAGCTGTATGGATCCCAAATTTCAGGTTGTATAAGTTCTGAGGAGCACCTATGAAGGAGGGGTACTTTGCCTGCTCCACATGCAAACTGAGTTGCACATGAGTCTCTAGAGAGAGACAATGTTATGCATTTCCATAATGGAGCAAGTTTTAAAAGTACCTCTTCAGACAAAAATATCCCTCAATTTCTAGGAGTTTTTCAGGGATTTTTTTTTTTACAGTGAAACTAGTATGGTTCAAAAAACTCAGCTTATTGCACCAAGCGATGATGGCATTTGTTTTCCAAAGACACAAACAATCCTTGGATTCAATTTGTTAGGGAATATGTGCCAGCTTTTTTTAAAAAAGCCTCCCCAGCAACAGTGGATTTTGCCCATCTTCCTTCAAATTTTTTTTTTTTTTGTAAATGACAATCCTAACCCAGGTGTTATGGGGATGCCCGGGTGGCATCCTCTGTGGGACGGAGCATATATAGCAGATGGGATGCTTGACTCCTATTTACTTTGGATGCTTGTAAAGCGTGTTCCCCTGTACCTTTGCCTGTCGGCGTGTGGATGCAGATGCAGGCAGTTGGTCGCAGGATGAGAGAGAGTGCTGGAGAGAATTGTCATCTGACTTCTAAAGAGACCCTCGGTACAAATGTAGAGGCACATCTTGCTCTTGCTGCATTCCCTGAGGGCCTTGCAAGTGATATCAGTGGGGACACAACTGAGTCTCTCCTGTTGGAAAGTCTGAAGCTTAAACAGACCAAATTCTGCCTTTAGGAGTGTACCTTCAAACTGAAGAAGGAAAACAGGGCCCAATCCTGCATTTTATCTGATTTAAAAAAAAAAACAACAACCCATCTTCTGCTCTTGCTTGCTGGTTCAATGATTTGGGGGGGGGGCAGGGGGCAAGGTATCATTTTGATTTTGTTTAATTGAAAAAAAGGTGTGGGAGAAAAGTGGGTCCCAGCATTTGGACTGTTATCGAGTATGTTTAACACTTGGAAAGAGTTGAAAAAATGAGGGACTCTGCAGGAAAAAAAAATACACAAAACCCCCCCAAAACCCCCCACAGACCATTGACTAAGCAGGGGACTCCAGGGAAGGATTAGAATGTAAATGTTGAGGAAACCTCATTTTCTAAATTCACTCCTGGAAACATCAGCAAGTGACAGCCACCAAAAATAAGGGGACACCAAATGTCTTGAAAACACAGCAAAATCTGCATTGCTTTTGCCTCTCTCCAAAATGTCTTGGGAATGGGGCAGGAGATAATACATTATCCTCTTAAGCCTTCATTTCACTACACCCTCAAATATACCAGTGTCATGGAAAAGAAAATCAAGTGAATAAATGTTGCAATTTATATATATTTGAATAGATAACAAGAACAATTTTACCGTTTGCCATAAATGAAAAACCCCACCAAATCATTCCTCTGATTGAAGTTCTGAAGCTCTGTTTATGGCTGCAAAGTGATTTGATACAAAAAAAATTACACATTTTGAGTTATTATATCACCCAGAAATTTGATGCCACTTAACTATGTAATTTTCAGAAATGATATAAAACCACCACAGAAAAATATTCAGGGAAGCCCAAAAGACCTCTTTTTATCTTTTTTTATGGGTCTAAAATGAGAACTCGCAGAGATCCTTGCACTGTATGTGAAGGCTGAACTGCCACCTCGGGAGCTTTATTAATATGTATGTAAATATGATCTGGTTAGATCCTGTGTTTCTGTGTCTTTTCACAAGGTGGAGCGGCTAACTAAGCCGATCAGATCAACGCCCTGTGTTTATTTTTTTTTTCTTCCCAAGCAGCAACATTTAAAGATTCAAAGAAAATGAGGACAGCAGCCTCATTTATGTCAAGATTGTCTCAAACCTCCTTCCTTCCTTCCTTCCTTCCTTCCTTCCTTCCTTCCTTTCCTTATTTGCTTCCTTCCCTCTCTTCTCCCCCCCCCCAGCTCCCAGATCTGTATCAAAAACAATTTACTTCTAACTTAGCATGAGCTTTCTCAGTAAAGACTGGGAAGAAACTAAAATCACATCACACAGAATCTGCAGCTCCAATTTTTCTTCCACTGAAAAGTTATTTGAGCAAATGGGGAGAAAGTGGAAATGCATTCGAAATGTGTCCAAGTGACACATCAAGCTTATCGTCCATGAGGATATTGGGACTTCCTCTTTACATTGAAGCCACTGTTATTTATGTATCTATATCCATGCCAAATTTTAGCTAAAGACATTGCATGATTTAAAAAAAGAAAAGAAAAGAAAGAGAAACCCAGAAGCTGAACATGTGTGCGCGGAGAGTTCTTGATTCAGCATGCCTTGTTGTATATAGGATAAAATGGAATATTTAACATATTAGCTTGTTTTCCCCTATGATAAGGACAGTGTTTCTAGATGAGAACTCCTCAAATCCCCGGTATATTATGAAGACAGAAAAGATGATTACCTCAATACAAGACATTTTGTGCATGAGAGTGCTTTTTTCCCCCTAATTTAAAACAAGGGACTACAGCACCTTTAAGGCTAGCAAAAAGCTTGTTGTCTTCTTGCAGGTTATGCTCCCATTTTGCCCGTTTTTTCTTGCTTTGGGGGATTTTTTTGATGTTGTTTTGTGGGGTTTTTTGTTGTTACGGGGAGCTGCGGCTGCAGGTTTGCAGGACGGTGGCAGGAGGCCGGCGCTGTGCCATAGCCCCCGGGACGGCGGAGCGGGGCCCGGGGGGCACAGGCCCCCTTTCCCGGCTGCTGGAGCCCAGCACGGCCGCGCAGCCCGGGACAAAGCGCGGCGATGTCGGGGACCGCCGCCCGGGGCAGCCCCCGGGGACCCCGGCCCCTCTTGCGGAGCTGCTGCCACCGGCTGCGGCGGGAGGGGGACACACACAAGCGCAGAGCCAGCTGCAGATGGAGGCGGGTCGAGGGATAGGTCAAGGTTAGAAAGAGCCTGCTATTGATCTGGCTTTGAACGCGAGACAGGGAGAGCAGAGAGACTAAAGGGGGAGCTGTGAGACAAGACATTAACAGCTTTCAGTGCTAATGATCACAAGTGCCAGACAGGGGAGGAAAGAGACTGAGAAATCACTTTGGAATTTCCCCCCCCTCCCCTATTGGGATGTATTTTCGGAGGAGGAGGCAGGCTGGGGGCTCACTCCCGGCAGCCCTGCCCGCAGCCGGTCAGGCGGTGCGGGCGGGTGGGGGCTCCGGCGGCCCCGCTGCCCCAGGCAGCCGGGGCGCCCGCCTGGTCAATTATTGCCAGCCCTTATCTCCTGCTCTCAGTGCCCACTGAAGACCCTGGTTAATCAACAGATGATGCCCAGTAACTTCCCGATAAGCTGTACTCCGAAGGGGTGCAGCTTCCCGCAGCTCGCTGAGAAACGGCCGCAGCCGCTGCGAGCCGGACTTTGCACCTCCGAGGGTGGAAAGTGACACTCCACAACCCCCCCGTGACCGCGGCCGCAGGCCCGCGGAGTGGCCCCCGGGCCGGGCCGCGCTCTGCACGGCAGGCACAGCCACACAAAGCCTCTCGGCCTCGCCAGCCGGGAGGAAAGGGGTGACCCGAGGGGGGAGAGGAGTGCGGGCAGCCCCCGTCCCCGCTGACCTGCCCGGGCCCCCTTCCCGCGGGTGCGGAGGCCAGCAGACGGGAGTCCCTTCCCTCCGTCCGTTCCCCCCCGCGAGGGTGCCGCATCCCGGCCCCCGCAGGCTCGGACAACGCTGCCCCGTAGGGCCGGCCCCGGAGGAACGCCGCGGGGCCCGGGGGCCGCGGCTCCCGTCCCTCCACTGCCCGGCGGCGCGGAGCCCCTGCCGTCACCAAGCTCATTTTTTCTTAGCAGGACCCTGCAGAACAAACCAAAACACACACGACGGAGAATCTAAACAGCTTAAGCGCCGTTAAATGTCTTTTACGTGTTTGCCGTGCATTAATAGAGACGGAGGGCTGCGCCGGGGCAGGGGAGGGCACTGCCAGGCTGGCCCGGCGCCCACCGCCCGGCCCGGGAGCTGCGGGGAGCCCGGCTGCCCTCGGCGTGCCGTCGGGCCGGGCTCCGGGGGGCCGGGGGCTGGCAGCGCCTAAATGCGAGCTGTGAGCGGGCGGGCGGGTGTGTGGGGGAAAGGCAGATTTGCTGGAGGAGGCGAGAGCGTTGCTGTTTAGCCAAATTCTACTCAAAGCTGATTAAGGGCACCGAGATGAATTCTGGTCCCCCCCCCCAAGGCTCTCATGAGATTTAATAATAATAAAAAAATACTCATTTAACGTGGAAAGTAAATGACACGACTGCAGAGCAGCTCTGCTAGCGTGCTCCGGGTGGAGGCTGGGTTTCTTGGGTTTCTGCTCCATCTGCCTTCAAGCCCCCAGCCCTCCCCCTCTCCCCATTCCCCTCGCCCTGTCCAGACCTGGTGCTGAAAAGCTGTTTGCACCGAACAATTTCCTTGTCTCGGGAGAGAGAGAGGGGGGGGGGAAATACTGGCAGGAGATGGGCTGGGAGAGCGGAGGTAGAGGAGGAAAAGTTGGTTTCCAAGAATCTCCCAAGTTAGAAGCGCACGCAGTTGTGGGCATTTACTTGCGTGTGAAATAGGAGGAAAGGTGCACTGAGATGCGGTCCCTGGGAACTCGGCGTCTCTCGATTCGTGGCTGAGACTTAATTCCTCCAAGGAAAAATCCTCTCTGCCAGGATTTTAACGGGAGGGGGGGCTGGGAGAAGAAGATCGGAGCGTCTGTGTGCGTGTGCGGATCGGGAGTGTGTGCGCGCGTGTCCCGCTACCATCACACTTCGGGTAGGGAGAGAGGAGGGAGGAAAAAAAAAAAAACAACACCCTCTCCCCAACCCACACAGATATTTGTGGTGTTGTAAAACTGTTCGAAAGAAATGCAGGGGGAACGTGCTCGCCGCCGAGGAGCTGCGGCGGCGCCCGGAGGGAAGAGCAGCCCCAGACCCCTCGCGAGCT
>VYZW01004931.1:959-22399 GCA_013401315.1 Balaeniceps rex
AAAAACACAACAAACAAACAAAATATATTTAACAAAATCAAAATATTTTTTGTAATACAACACAAATGAGCCTTCTTGAAGTCAAAAGCCCACTACATGAGGCTAGCTAGTATTAGAGAGAGTCTTATGCTACAGTCAAGGAAAACAATACAAAACACTAAACTCAGATAAGAAGTCCTACTTTACGTTCTCCCTAGCATTAAACACTGAAGTCTAGCTTTCCATATTTTCCCAAAGCCATGGAATATGATTTTCCTAAAAAATTAAGGAAATATGACTTATGATTCAGTTCTGTAATCACAGAACTATTATTTCAAGTAGTCCGATGGAGGTGTACCTGCTTCTCTGCAGGGAAAAAAAATGCATCAGTACTTCAGGATATGTTTTCACCTATGCCATCTGAGGTCACGTTTCATTAAAGTCTTTCTAAAGTGATCAGTTCCGCGATAGCTTTTACAGCAAGAAAGTTCAACTTTTCTTTGTCCTGCTGCAACATACGATGATACACATGCAACTCAATTTGAATGTGTCCTGTTCTATTGGTTTCAATAGATGGTATTTTAACTTCTTAGTTATCTTAACAATGTTTGAGATCACTGTTAGATGTAACATTTGCAGCTGAATGAGGCATTTAACAAGTGTCTGGCTGATATATTCCGTACTGTGATGATGCAGTAGTTTCTCTCAAGAAGAATATTTTCTGGGTTTATTCCCATGAAGTCTTTATTGCATAGTAGAAAATTCAGTAATTAAAACTAGAAAAACATTTATTTTCAAAATTACATTATTAAAATGGTACTTTTATGTTAGTATACAGGCAACTATTTCTGAACATTCTCATGCATAAGAATCCGGTCATTAGTTTTGATTCACTTTTAATTCCTGATTGAAATTGTCTTCTACCTCTAAAAGTCGCCTTTTAGTAATTGTTGAATTTCATTCTACTTTCATCTTTAAGCATGCTGACATGCATAACATGTGTCGACATGTCTTTCATTATCTACAGGTTAGCCTAATACAATTGCCACCAAGCTAATCTTTCAAACACCTCTGGTAAAGGCTTCAATCTGTGCAAAATGCTAATGCCGAGGTTATTAGCCATCATACATGTTGAGCTCGCATTACATTCTTTCTGAAGTCCTTAGATTCATTTCCAGTTTATGCTTGTATTGATTTTACAATCTTGCTTTTAAAGAAAGACACTTTCAGATTTTCATTCTTCTTATTTAAAGGATTTGTTACACTTTTATATCCCCACTCACACTTCACGCTTTTCTGGCTCCAGATTTCTTAATGCGCTGAAGATTAAGGGCCTGATCCCCCAAGTCCTTGTTCATGCAAGGAGTTGCAATGGATTCAGCAAGACTGCTTCCATGAGTAATAACTGTCCATATAATTTATGATTTGTCAGACTGAGTTAAGGTAGCACTGAGCTAAGGTAGGACAATATACCATTATATCTTTCTGAAAATGTTCTTCCTCAAGGCTTGAGGAAGAAGGGTTTTTATACCACTTTTATTTCAGACTGAAAGCAGCATTTCTCAACTTTACAAATATAATAAATAAGACAATAACACCAATGTTTCTAACCTTCTCATTTTTTATAATGACGTACTTTACAATGGTACATTTCATGGAGTACCATGAGATTAATTTGTAAGCAAGCTGGAGGTGGCCTTAACCACATAATTCATGCCTAGTTCCAGATATCAAGCTTCTCAAGACTTAAGGATGTTTCAAGTTTGGAATGTCATTTCAAACACAACTGCAGTATAAATGTTTTTATTTCAGAGCACTTCAATCTGTGCTATTCAATTACAAAGAAAACATTGTAAACAAATTTATGATCACCCATTATGCAGAAAATTAAAAACATATTTTTAGAAAGTTTCCACACAGAAGTAAATCTGCTGTTTCTAAAGGAAGAAGGAAAAAGTGATTTAAAATACTGTGTTATAAATATACAGAGGTTTCTGGTACAGCACAAAGGATTACACTACGAAACAAAGCTACCGAGAACATTTAGGTGAGTTTCTAAAGAGACTCTTAATTAGCTTGTACAGTTGTACACTGTAACCTGAGGTACGCTTCTTTCCATTCTAAAAATGAAAAAGCCGTAAACACTTGGTACAATTACTGAGAGAAATATGAGGAGGAGCTAGTTTAAAGCAAGTCTTTCAATTGCTTTGGTAAAATAACTACTTGTCTTTAGGAACTTAATTTTTGCCTCGAGTACTTACCCCATTGGGAGGAGAGGAAATCCATTCCAACTCTGTCTGTTGTGCTTTAGAGTCCAGCAATATTACTTAAAAAGAAAAAAAAAAGAATTTTCACTGTTTGTTAAATATAATAAGTGGAAATATAAAACCAAGTAATAATGTCTGAATAAAAAAGTGGTAAAAAGAATACAATTTTTGTACAAATTAATATTTTTTCGTTATATCATTAAAAAAAACCCTGCTACCACAACTATGCATTTACTTGCACATAGATGATTAAATGACTATGTACCATCCACATATAAGCAGATATACATTAATCTTAACAATTTCATTGCTTAAATCAAAGTGTATTGTTTTCCTTAGTGCTGCAAAGTGTTACTAATCAGTCATTAAGATGCATGCTCCCTTCACCTCCTTTGTCATAAGAACATTTCCCATATGCTGGTTATTACAATGAGCTTAAAACAAACACACACCAACATTTCAACATTTTTCCAAACTGATTTAGACAGGACTAGTCTACACCTTACCAGGAGTTGCACTGAAAAAGCAATGGTCTTTTTGAGTTTGAAAGAAAAAAAATGTGTCCCTTAGGTAATAAAGCAGTAATTCTATAAACAAATGACAAACAGGAATACAGAAAATAAAAGACTCTGCAATTACCTCACACTTTGCAAACACAAAATACTACATACACAAAATCAGACTAATTCACTTTATGGTAATGGCTTACTAAAATCTTTATGTCATTATACCCCAGTGACACTTCTATACAAAAAGACATCAGTTCTAGTAACACCACAATTATTTTCAGCTAATTGTAACCCTGTCTCCGAAAGTGGTTAATCACAGCCTAATAAACCAACTCTTACATATTTTACAGTACATATTGGGGGATATATTACTGATGTTCTGTTACCTCCAAACATACATTTCTATATCTGTCTTATTTTTCAATTATAGCTAGAAGCTTCTTTCTTAGCATATTATTATAAGTTTCTGTAAGACTTTCAAATGGTACATATGTTAATCTGTGATGTCCAAAAAAAAAAAAAGTGAAATAATTTGCTGTAATACCTTCTTTTAAACAGCCAAAGTTGTAAAGTGATCAACCATATATCTAGGTTTTGTACACTTTGAAGATTCCATCTTCAAAGCTGCACATTTAATTTCATACTTCTATTGATTAAATAAAAAGTAACATTTCTAATTTAAATCTACTCAGTATATTTTTAGCTATAAAGCTATTTATAAATTTATACACAGCATTTAAGTACTGACATTTCAATGCATGATTTAAGGCTGTAACTTGAAGTGACTTTTGTCAGGTCTTTTGAAGTGGTTATACCTCTGGCTTCAGCCCTTTCTCCTAGTAGAATTTAACACAAAATTTCAGTGAATTACTAGAAAGATGAGATGACTAAAAAAGTTATTTAAAGGCTCATACAGTAATATTGGGAACGTTAGCTGAACACAAAACAGTAGCTTCCGGGCCTATATTTCAGTAATAAAGTGGAGCTACTCATTAAGGAAGGTTGATGGTCTCTCTCCAGAAAGATTATCTGCTTATTTCATTAAGCTTGGATTCAAGGGGCTTTACTTTGTAACACTTTCTATAGAAAAGCAGGTGGTGTATGTGGTGGTTTGTTAAAGAAGAACATTTATAATGGTCCTGGAAAAAAAGGTACCACGAAAAATTTAACCATTTCAGCACCAGCACAAAATCCCATGGGAGCAATTCTTTATACTTTTTATTTGGCAGCGATTTTCCAACACATACCAACAGGGTGGGCACATCCCAGAAAGGAAAGACAACAAGCAAACAAACAAACATAAAATCCTGCTCTGCAAACACCCCTTGCAAAGACAACGTGGCGTTTCCGTGTGGCACCGAAAGTTCCTGGGGGAAGAGCTTTCCAGGCCAGCGGCTGCTGCGCTTCTCCCAGCCCGGGGAGCCCCGTGGCCTCCAGGGCTCGTTGTGCAGCGGTGGGAAGGGATGCGGGAGGACAGCGCCGTGCTCCGCGCATCCCGCCGGCAGCCGCGCGGGGATGCACAGCCTCCCGCGGGCGGAGCACACCGAGACCCCGGGCGCTGTCCCTCCGCGGGGGCGCAGCGGCCCGCGGGGGAGGAGCCGCTCGGGGCCCCTCTCCGCGGCACAGCGGAACAGAGAGCGAAAGGAGGCGCAACACCGGCGGGCGAAGCGCAGGGGCGCGGGCGCAGTGCAGGGGCGCGGACGCGGCTGCGGGGAAGGGGCTCCGCGGGGCGCCGCGCAGGCGGGGAGCAGCGGCCTCTCGCCTCCGCGGGGGGCCGCAGCCGCGCACCCACCCCGGGCGCTGCGCGGGGCTGCGCGCAGGCGGCCGCGCCTCCGCGCTGAGGAGCGGGGCTTAGCGGCCGAGCAGCAGCGGAGCACCGGTACCGCCGTCGCTCCCGCCACACCCCCACAGCCCGGCAGCCGTCGGTTTTGGGAGGGAGCGCCCGGGACGGTAGCTCCGGAACGGAGCCCCGAGGTCTCGTAGCCACGGGGATGGGGGCTAGGACCTCCCACCCGGAGGGAGCGATCCGCAGCGCCCCCGCGTCTGCGAGGGTCCGGGCCGCGGCCCTGGCAGGGGGCTCCGCAGGTAACGCGGTCACCCCCTCGCTTGGACAGCCAGGCGGACCCTGCCCCGCTCCTCTCCAGCATCTCACCGCGGCTTTTATTTAGCTACAGAAAGGAAACTCGGAAAACTTTTCTGCCTCTCACCCCCCATTCCTCTTCCGTACCCAGCGGGGAGCGGTGGGAAACCACGCGGGGCTGCTGCCGCCACCGGCCCTTCGGCGAGACCGGGGGTGAAGCTGCAAAGTTACTTTTTTTTTCTTCCCTTCCCCCTTCGCTCTTTCTTCCTCGGGAGTTTTCTGCGCTTGCAAGCAGGTAGCCGCTATCAATCCCTGTCTGCCGCTCGCCCCCTCCTGACCCTCCTTAGGCTTGGTTGATTTTCCCCGAACATACGCACATTATAGACACACACTTATATGTATAGATGCATATATATATACACATCCATACACGTATTACACACACAAACACGAGGCAGACTACCGCCGGGAGGCACCGGCGTAGCCCCGATCGCGGCGCAATGTGCGGGGCAGAGCGGGGCAGGCAGCCCGCACCCTCCCTGCCTGCCTCCCTGCCTGCCTGCCCGGCCCTTCTCCGATCCCCACCCCACGGCCACGCGTTAGTTCTCCCCGTGTGGGGGGGTTCTCTGTGCTTTACAGCCCCTCCAAATAAACTTTCGAAATGCTGCTAAGGACAGGCTCTCTCCTTTTTCCCTCTCCAACCTCGCCATCGCCGCCTTCTATTAAGGGGAGAGGACATTTTAATTGAGAGATTTTTTTTAAGCTCCAGTTACAGGCTCGAAATGGTATTTTACTGCATGCCAACGGTTTGATGAAAAATATTGACGTATCCAGCTGAGGGGGGGGAAACCCCCAAACGCATACATATGTAGAGACACCGAAAAAGCTCCTGACTCCCCCTTCCCTGTCGTCCCCCACCCTCGAAAATGGAGACGGACCTTCGTCTTTGGCTGTCAAACGCGAGCAGGGCGCCCCTTTAAATAATTTCGGATTTTCTCAGCGTGAGGAAAGAGAATCCCAGGTGGACTTTGTGAATTAATTTTATACACCTCCATCAGTCTCTGATACAAAACTGCCTGTTTTCTCCCTGTGCGCGGGGGAAACAAATCTCCGGGATTTGCCTTACACAGATACCAGTGTTGGATTGATGGGAATCAGGAAGCCCCGTTGTAATACGCAGATGGTGTAAAATATCCATCCCTAAACCTCTCCCTCTCTCCAGCGATGCCGGGGGAGAGCACACACGTTGCAGAGACGCGACGCCAGGCTGTATGAACCCTCTAAATGCATGCCCAGCCTACACGGCCGGGAGGCGCAAAACTGCACCCTGATGCTCCTTCCCACGGTCTGTGCACGGCCCCGCGGGGCTGGAGCGCTGCAGGCCCCCGACGGGCAGTGGCGCGGAGCTGCCCCGCAGCCTCAGCCCCACGCCGTGCCGTGCATCCCCCGAAACGTCCCGAGCCCTGAAACTCGGCCCGCAGCCCCTGCAGCCCTCGCTCGGGGAGCAGCGAGGTAACCCTCCCTCCCCGCGCATCGTCGGGAGGATTAAGGCAGCCACAGGAGAGTGAGGCTCCCCCGCACGGATCCCCGGGCCGGGGGCTGTCCCCCCAGCCCCATGCTTTTCATCACGTGCAAATGCCTCGCAAACCTCATTCCTGAGAGCAAAGGCAGTTGCCCCGGTCTCCCACACATACACACGGACACCTCCAGTGAATGCCTTGCTTTTTCCTTCCTCCCACCTCAACTAAAAAAATATCTTTTTTTTTTTTGCTTTAAGGAGGAGCTGACAAGCAGCTCGCAGTGGCAGGCAGATCCTCCACTAAGTCACTGCACAGACTTCGTGTACAAAAGCAATAAATAAGCCCAAACTTTTGTTTTCCGCATCACCTTACCTTCTTTTGCAGCCTGTGCCTCCCCCGTGTGTGCAAACCGGAACAGCCAGACGGAGCACAAGATAATCCAAGAAGGGAGCCTACTTTGGAAAACCATGGTGCAGGAGCGGGGTGGTTTTATATTTCTAGCTATATATTTCTAGACACTGCCGCTGCCGCCGCTTGGTGGGTGCTAGAGGACGGTGGAGAATTTGCTCTGCTAGTCTCTGGCTCGGCGCTCCCTCCCTCCTGGCTGCCTTTCTCCTCTTTCTCTTTCTCTTTCTCTTTCTTCTTCTTCTTCTTCTTCTTCTCCTTCTCCTTCTTCTCCTTCTCCTTCTCCTTCTCCTTCTCCTTCTCCTTCTCCTCCTCCTCCTCCTCCTCCTTCTTCTTCTTCTCCTCCTCCTCCTCCACCTCTTCTTCCTCCTTCTCCGCGCCGCTGCCCGGCTCCCGCACCGGGCCGGCCGCCCGCTAGCCCCGACTGCAGCCCGGCCGCCCGCGCTGCACTCCGATAATATCAATCAGGGCGAGGGGGCGGGACTGCAGCGGCAGAGCGGCCCGTCCCTCAACCTGACTGACTGCCGCCGTCGGCCAAACAGCAGCGATTCTCGGCACCCGGCGGGCCGAGCCGGTGCCTGAGTCGTCGCGGCTGGAGGGGCGGGGTCGGCGGTGCCGCCCAATCAGTGTGCGGCGGTGTCGGGTTGCCGCCGGTGCCGGGGCACCGCGGGCTGTGCGCGGGGCGATATCGGCGGGACGGAGGGGCCGAGCTGGTAGTGGGTCGCCGGGCCCGGCCGGCACTTGGGGGCTGCTCCGCATGCCTGGAGGCCGCCGGCTGGCTTGTCCTCCGAGCGAGCAGGGCGGTCGGCCCGCTCGCCCTGTGCCGCGGCTGCCGGGGTAGGGAGCGAGGGGCGTCCCGGCCAGGGCCCGGCCCCAGCCCAAGCCGCCGCCGGCGGGTCCTGGCGCTGCCTCCGCCGCGGTGCCCGGCCGTGGCCGGGGCTGAGCGCGCACCTGGGCTGCTGCCACCGAAAGGGAAACTTCGGCAGGAGCTGCGGGATCGTGCCCCCTCTGCCACTCCTCTGCCAAAAGTCAAGTTCCTCAGGGCTGACATCACTTGGGATCCCTTCCCTTTGTTTTATTTGGGTTTTTCGTCCTGCGCCTCCGATTTTCCCCAAATAGGAAGAACAGGTTAATGACAATATAGATCTTATTTTGGTAGGGAAGGGGCGGTTGCTTCCCCCCTCTCCGTCGGGTGTAACCTGAAGCAAGAGTAATCCGCTAACAATGAGACAATTTAAATAGGAGGGGGAGGGAAAAAAAAGAAAAACCCGAGGGACAGAGGAACTTGCCAAATCTCTTTTGTCAGCGCTCACCCTACGGGCCGGGAGTGCTTTTCCCGGGGATACATTATGCCCCCACCCCTCCGTTTTCCCTTCCCAAAACCCACCCTTGCTCTTTCAACGAGTGAAACAACAGCGCGATCCAAAACCTTACCGTTCCCTGAGCGAGGCTGCAGAGCACAGGGTGGTGCGGCGGGCACGGTGTCTCTGGCGGCCTCGGTGGGAGCGCTCCTCTCTGCCGCGGCGGGGCAGGGGCAGGGGCCGGGGCCGGGGCCGGAGCCGGAGCCGGGACAGCGCAGCCCCCGCGGCGGGAGTCGGCGGCCCCGGCTGCGCTCCCCGCTCCGCGCCCTCTGCGGAGCCCCTGCCCGGCCCCGACCTCTAACTCTGCCCTGCGCACCTTCCCGGGACTGATGCTGTGCGGCGCGGAGCTGGTTTTGTAACAGCTCTTGTTGAAAACGCGTCGCCGTGTCCTTTCGGAGGGCAGAAACGCGATGTAAACGGAATAAGTGATTATTGTCTTGGAAGTAGGCGAAGACAGCGAAGCGCAGGGGGTGTAATTGCAATCCGGTAGCAAGATTATGCGAGAATCTGAAACAATCCTTGCGCAAATGGGGACGCTGATAGAGAAAATGTTATGCCATAAATGGAAATTTAAATTGGGGGGGGGCGGTTGTATATGGGCTCTTTAGGTAGATAAGGCAAAATTATAATTAAAAATTAATAGTAATAATAATAGTAATATGCCCAGCCGTGTTGGATAAGCAACCACCATACTCCAGGCTTTGAGTACTTTCCCTGTGGTCTCCCCGTTACTTCTGAGAATGGTGTGGAGGTAGCCTCAAAAATGCACTGTATTCCTTTCACTTGCTGAATAACTAATACTCATGGCTTAGAATATGACACTTTTTGCGTTTCATTCAGAATGTTCTTTTGATACTCTGGATACCATGATGAGTGTAGGCAAAGTACGCACCCTTGATTCTCTCGTCCTCTCTCATTGTCATTCCCATCCTCATACATATGTACTCAGAAAGAGGAGCTGTACCGAACAGTGAGTTTACTTATATTCTCTTAAAGAGACTATTTTGTTTTAAATACTTACGTGCAGGTGTTTTGTAACTTCCTTGCAAGTTTCCATAGGTGAAGTTAGTTTTCATGTGGCATATGTTGTAACAGTGATTAAAGCCGATACAGGAAGTCCTTAACCTAGTCCTCTACAATTTCCTAGCATAAAGTGCAGGAATTTCACTACAACATCATTAAGCCAAAAAGACAATTTTTAACCTACAAAATGTATTTTTTTAAAAAAGTTATTTGTATTGAGACTTTGAATTACTATCTTCATAAAAACACAGGAGCTTACTAAATTAAGAAATTGACAGGAGAAAGGCTCAAACGGTGATGAGATATATCCACGTCCTGCATACAGCATTAGGCCAGACACTTATTTTCATTATCACCTGCATTTATACAGGCTATATTGTACTACATTGTAGAATCTAGTATTGTATGTGTATGTGTATAGCATCTGTACACATATAAGGATACTTAAAATTATGTAAATGTATTAACCACACAAAGGATATACGTGCACATGACTGAGTGTGTAAAGAAATTAAATGAGATTTTTAAAAAAATAAAGTGTATATTTCTCTTCCTGATCAGCTGATTTCAAATGCCCTGTCTTCCTGATAATCATAAATTGAGCTAAAGATGACATATTATATGTACTGCTTCCTTAAAACAGTTGTAGATGTATTCACAGTTACATCAAAACAATCCGTATACATTGAAAAGGTATATTACAGTGTGGGTTTTTTTTAAATTGTGCTTCTTATACATTAAATCTTTGTGAAATTGATTCAGAATTTGAAATCCTTTTTAGTGAATTTGATTTTTTTCCTTTTCCTCTGCTTCTTTGTAGTGTTTTCTAATACTTCATCGTATTCTGTAGGATGCACAGCCTGTATTGCATCTCATCCAGCTGAGCATTGGATCTTCTGTGAACAAAAGCAGAAAAGATAAATATTACAACTGAACCAAAATACTCAAGCTAAATGGAGCACAACCCTCAGGTTTGGTATCAAAATCTCTGAGAGAAGGGAGGAAAAAAAAGGCAAGGGAAAAAAAAAAGCAACTAGGAACTTCATTCACTCAATGTGTTACAGTGCAGACATCATCAAAGTGAATGGTTAACTGGAACAGAACAATGTAATCAAAGATACTAATGTTGGTTTTTTGCTTTATTCTGTTTTGTCCTTTTTTCTTACTCAAAATCTGTAGGCCAGTTTCTGCCTTTTATTTAAACCTGTGCGTAGTTAGAATGGCTTTCTTGATATTAGCTAGCTTCCCTACACTGCTACTAGCCGAGCTTCCCTATATTGAATTGCAATGGTCTAAGAAGACTTTGGAGAAATATTTAAAGAATTTTCTCCTTAAAATTGGCTAACTCTACCTCCACCACATAACTGAATCTGAAATTGTGATACAAGAAATATGGGATGAATTCTAAGGCTATACAAGCATACGTAAGGAAATAAGCATAGTTTAAAAGTAGTTATAAAACTCTGTTTTCACAAATTCCCTTTTTGCAGGATTCAAGCATTCTTTCCTGGCTACTCTGTGCAGGGCTGAAGCAAAATTTCAATAGCTTCAAAAAGGTGTTGAAGGTTAGCCTTAGACATAGTTTATGAAAATGATACTGAGTCTTGGTTCTGTCCACACAAGAATGATTCTTAAAACTGGTTTTGACCAAAAACATTTGAACTGTGTTTTACAGTAGTAAAAGTAGAAATTAGGCTTAAGTAATAGAAGGTGTTTTAAACCCTGAATTTGGCCACTTGTGGTCATAATCTAAGCAACCCCTAAGCAATCCTTTACCTGTGCACAAGATTTTCTATAAAATATGCGGTACACATTTTTGTACATTTTTTTGTCAAATTTTTGTAGGTTTTTTTATATAAAAATGCAGTGGGTTCATGACATTTGACTTTTAAGTAATATGTGTATAATAAATCACTATATGAGACTTTGTATTTAGTCTTCCAGATGTAATGGCACCTACATTCCAAATCTGGACTAGAGATTAATTTTCCACATGGTGTCAATTTCAGATCTTCTGGTGGATTTATAAGCCAGAGTAGCTCTATCATAGTAAAGAAGGCAATGCATTCAATAAATACTACTGGTTCATAAAGAAATTGTAGAGAATTGGGACTGGCTTGTTTGAAAAGCATGCTCATATAAAAAGTCCTTTTTATAGTTGAAATTTCAGTTTGTTTGTTTTTTTAAACTATTTTAGTTAGCACAAATCAAAAATAATGCTATAAAGCTCACACTTTAAAGTCTTCACATACATCAGAATGGTAATAACAATCCACTGTCAAATTTTCTCTTGGGGGACTTAAAGTTATACACTGTGCTAAACAGATACTTAGATTCTGTTTTTCAAATCTCTGAATTTTCAATACACTTGAAAAGCACTGTCCAGAAATAGAAATAAGATGGAGTATCATCTTGCCATTTAATGGAAATGAAATACATTCTATAGAAAAACACAGATTATATTCACGTTAAATGCATATGCAAACACGAAATGCCTCTGCCTTTCCCGAGGAACAGTAGCAAAGAGTTGTATGGGGTCCAAAAATATTCTGCATCTGGGACCTGTAAGACTGCTTCCACTGATAAATCTGAATTTGAAAACTGTTTTACTGAGGAACAAGAGCCTTTGGAGAATATACTGTCTCTGTGTTGATCACTCTTCGGAGTCCGTTAGTATATCTCATTGCGCTGTGGACCTTCGTCTGGGAAGCCCAAGCAGGGCAAGCCAGTGCCATCATCCTGTAATAGCATCTGGAGATATTCTGAAAAGAGATAATTTCCATTGCTCTCCTATGAATTAAAGGAATGCCTTTGTGCCCAGGTGCAACAAGAAGTAACCGCACACATAAGCACATTGTTGACTTCAATACTCTGTAAGATTCAAAGTTGCAATTTTCCTCGGATGTTTATCATACTAAAAATTGTGCACAGAAGAGCCTGATCATAAGGGTAGTTAATTTTTATCTTAGTTAATTCTTATTTTAGTTAATTAGTTGTAAGCAGTAGATAAACTCTAGCAATATGCTCCAGTGAGGTTAGTATCTTCCTGTTCTTCCTCAGTACAAGTGACATCTGATCACTTCCATCTGTGACAGTCCTAGATTCTTCTTTCAGCCCAGCTGAGGTGAAAAATCAGACTCAGTAGATTTCCTGTTTCCATATATTACCTCCTCTTACAGTCAGTCTCAATCTCTCAATTTCCTTATGGTTCTGTGAAAGAACACGGAAGGGGAAAAAAAAATTAAAAATCTCTCAATCTCCCTTCTGTGTTAGGAGGTAGGAGGGGGGAGGATAAAAGAACAGATGCAATAACCTTTATTTAGTTCTGAAAGATAAACTACAGATTGCAATGGCAGGAGTTCCAGTGCTTTCACCTCTAGATCCAGGAAGCGTAGTGATGTGGAGCATGACTACTGACAGGAAAGCTGCCAAGGTGTATGGGAGAAGGTGTTCCTTGAAGTAGAATTTAAGAATTCCATCCCTCAGCAGTACAACCCTCTGCAGATTTCCCTCTTTGCCATCTTTCACATGTTCTTATACTGTCAAGTTTCCATGTACATATACTGCCACTTCTATCCTGGTCTGTAGATGTACATTCCTCCAAAATTGATCTCTTATTATCCACTGCAGGTAAGCCAGATTTCTAACAAGTAGTACACATACCAGTTTGTGGAAGTTTCATTTATTCTGAGATAGTTGATGCTTAGCAGATATGTTAAATCACAAGACCTTATATACTTTATTTTATCTCCTTCAAATGTGGAAGTTCATGTGACTGTGAGTTTCAGGGGTAAGTAATGCTTTATTCAGAACACATTTACTTTTGGCTTGAATTTGCCAACTGTAGTTTCAGTATGTGATTTCTTTAGTATTTACTGTAGTGTGGCAAAGGTTAATAGAAGTACCTAACAAACTGTCTTTATATAGTCAACTCTGGTTTATCTAGAGTAATAATCTTGTAATACAAATGCAGGGATGATGCAAATCCCTGTAAAATTCAGCTACATGACTGTATAATGAAGAAAAAAGGTTTTGCTATATTTGACCCTAAAGGGCAAGCTAACACCTGCCTGGTTCAGTAAATGCAGACTGAAAAATAAGCCATGGTATTGCAACACTGCCTCTGGACCCCTCTGTCCCTCATGCAATCAGATTAGCTATCTCCGTCCCCATGATAATGTGCACCACAAAATGGATAATTCACCCCGGTCACCACTGAGTGGGTTCTTTTCTTTTAATTATTATTATTTCACATACATTTACCAAGTAATTTCTTAGTTGTCTCCTGTCTAAAGCCTCTGTTCAGATAATGTTTTCCTCTTGTAAGCAGTTCCATTGATCTAGGTGAGAGTTAGGTGCTACTCAAGCTGAATGAGAGTGACACTCTTAGGTAAACACTAAGTATCTTTAAAGCTCCTTCAGATGGAAAACACTTCATTTCAAGAAATCCTTTATTTGTCCTTTTGTACATATTTTTCTTGAGGAGGTGATTTGAACCGTAAGCAGTAAGCAGAGTTAACTGATGCGGTGGGGGTGTGTGCTTTTTTGTACATCAATTTTTTTCAAGACAATAACTTTGATTTTTTTCAATTTTTTTGTTGTTGTAGGGTTTTTTTGGGGTTTTTTCTTTGTTTTGTTTGAGGTTGTTCTTTTTGGTTTTGTTTGTTTGTTTGTTTTTTTCCCGATGATGGCACAATAAGTAGTTGTCACTGAGCTGTAGTGTTGCCAGTGATGTCTAGGTCTTTCTCTTAAGTGATTGCAATAAATTTAAAGCCCATCAATGTGATTGAATAGTTCTTCTTTTTTTCTTCTCTTCTTCTTTCTAGTGAATAACATGGCAGCTGTCTACAGTAATTCATCTGTCATTGCATTTCCCAGTTGCTTAGAGGTAGGGTTCCTAATCCACTGCATAACCTTTCTTAATCCTGGCTAACCTGAATAAACTTTTGCAACATCACTGTCTACAGCTTCTGCAATAGATTACAAATATATTAAACTGTGTTACTCATACTACATATCTTGAAGCATCCTGTAATTTGCTTGTTTTTATGATGAAATCAACCATTTATTTGTTAATGCACTTTGTTTTCCATCTCATAGACAGACTGTAATTCTTGACAGATATCTACCTCGCACTCTGTAATTATTTAGGTCTTAACAGTCATCTTTGGGGAGTCTCAACAGACTATCTTGTATCATTTTATTTGAAATTTCATTTTTTCCCTTTTTAATAATATGATCCAAAACATTAAAATAAAAGGCAACTGTAATACATGAATTAACAACATCTTCTATTTGTCTTTTAATTTTGTTCTTTATCCCATTTTCAAATATAACCAAATATTCAAATAATATTACATGAAAGGAAATGAATTAGTATAGCAGGCAGACTGAACCTTAAAAACAAAAAAAACAGATTTATGCTGTCTGTGCGGTAATATGATTTTGTATTTTTTTCACATATTTTATTAGTACACAAACTGCCAGGCAAATTTCTATAATTGCTCTATTACAGTAGTAAGCCCCACAGTAAGAAAACAACTTACCTAATTGAACTTCCAGTGTTAAGAAAAAAAAAAAGAAAAGGTAGTCTTCCAGATCAGGGCATCTGCCAAGGACATTTCAGCAGAAACCAGCTTCCTGAATTCTAGGAGAAAAATTCTATGCTACATCTCCTTCTTCACTCTTAACATATATCTTCCTAGTCATCCCATATGGGTAGTGGGAGTTTGTTTTTCCCCAAAATGGGCACAGAGTTCTCAATGAATGTTGCTACACAAAAAAACCCAACAAAACCATAGTGAGCCTCTTACAATTTACAGTCAAGGGGCATGGCAGGGTGAGAGAGCATTAAGTGACCTTCATGTCCTTCTGATATGGTAAACTGAAAATGCCCTCAGTGCATCCAAAAGTGCTCTGGAGGCCTGTAAAATTACAGCACACTCCTAAGGCTGGCCGGTGCACTGCAGGACCAGTTTCAGTCTCTGCCTTCTGCAGCCCTGTCCCAACCCACGCTTCCTTCCCCCTGCTTGCCCCTAGCTTTGCCCCTTGCTGTGATTTGCAAGACGGTGCTTTGAAGGCTGTCTTCTAGCATGCCTATGCAAAGGCTTTCCTCTCTCAGACAGAAACGGTGTTTGTAGGACTTTAATGCTTTTCCAATCCCTTTGTCCTGCCATATAATGTGCCTTGCATATAACCAGCTGTAGCATAATTAAGCTAGATTTTAGGTGCTTCATCAGGCTCAGCAAAATAAATAGATTGTCACATTCCTTCCAGCTGAAATCAGTACATAGCTTTAAGTCTGCACTGCCTCTACTGTACCTGTGAGTAACTGCTGTCAGCTGGCAAGAGCTTCATCTGAATTCGGATTTACTGGGAGATTAATTTAAGATACTTCTCTTTCAAAGCAAGTACTGTACTGTATCTGTTCAGACTGAGACTTTTCAGTACATTTAATTGTCAAATATGCATATGTATGTGTCTACATACATCGTTTCCTCATAAATTCAAGTCATAGATAAATGAAATGTAGAGATAATATAGTTTCATGCATGCAATACTGTGTACAGAGGGCCAGTCCCTTATCTCTCGTGAATTGACATAATTGCAACAACATTATGCTAGTTGGGGCTTTTTGGCAAGAATTCATGCCAGTTACATAATTCATTACAGCATATTCTAACCTACTGAAATCTATGCATATTTTTCGACATAGCTTGTACAGTCCCAGTGATTTCTGCTTGCAAATTCCCTTTAGACATGCCCTCGGATTCCCCCCAGATATGCTCCTGTCACTGTGTCGCTTTGAGAGTCACTGCTGCAATTCTTCCATCTATGCAGTTATAGAAGTCAGTGCAGGATTTAGATGCACACGGATAATAGGGCTGGATGTTGGTCAAAGCACGGTAGATTCTGAGCTCTTCTAGTAGTCCTCTGCACATGCTTCCGATTACTAAGCACTGTGAGCCTGAGCCTTACCTGATGTGAGCCCCTGGAGTTAATGTCTTTATGCACTTGTTAAGATTTCTACCTTATGATGAGTTATACCATTTACATCTTTCAAATTGTTTTTATATAGATATAAAAAAACCCCTACAATATCAAGTATCTGGATAATATTAGATCTTTTTTTTGAACAAGAATTCTGCAGGTTTTTGTGGGAATGGAGAGCTCTTTCTCCACCTCTTCTCCCATTAGCTTCCCACCAGTCTGGTTTCGCTAGGAGGTTGGGACTTTTTCCTGAGGAAATCTACCATGCAGTTGAGACTAATGTACAGTGGATTGCAGATGTTAGAACTGCCTTCTTCTGCACATCCTCACTGAGATATAGTACTGCCTGTCCCCGTGAAGCACCCTCTCTCACCTAAGGGCACTGCAGGTCTACATGGGGGTTATACTAGATGACCTCTAAAAGGCTCTTCCAACCCAAAGCATTCTATGATTCTATGATTCTATGATTTTATGACTCCACTTGTTCACTGTTCTGGCTGTTTCAAGACTATGCTGGAGAAAAAAGAGGAGTGAGGGAAGATGAAGAGTCCACCTCCTTCCTGCTGAACTGAGGAGAGGGACAGCTCAAGGAAGGGGAGTAACAGGAGTAAAGCCACAAAAAGGGGAGGCTGCTGTGCTGTGCACAGGGAGCAGGTTATCATTGTGGATACTATGATAGTCACCTAACACTTTTGTTAGTTTGGTGTAGTTTCTGATGATGACATAGAGTACGGTGTATTATCTATGCCTTACCTTCTTTTCTCACCTTCAGTTTTGCTATTCATGGGGAATTATCCAATTCTCAGAAAGGTGTAACTTTGATTTCAAAAGGTGTCTGTCTGTATTCAAATAATGGGAAGCCAGAAAAGTTCATAAGGAGGCTAATTATTTTTAAATGACATTTGCTTATGATTTTAACTGTTATGTCTCTCTAGCACGCAGCTATGTGTGATAAACCCACTTAACTGACAGTTAGGTCACATTAATCAGGCTACTTCTATAACTGCTTCTTTCTACCTGCAACTGCATATTGTTCTCCAAAGGAATTCCACAGAGTTACGGCCAGCGTAGAGACAGGGCTAATTCGGCAGTGCTTTGCTCAGCTGCATTGTTGTTTTGCTATATGGAAAGAATTTAATTAGTTCACATCAAAGTTACACCACCTTCAGTGACAGGTAAAATTGGTGTGTAGCAGTATGAACTGAATCAATGTAAACCGATACAAAACTCTGGAAACCTAGCTTTCAATGGACTGCTTAATGCAGCTCAGAAAAGCAAATCCCAGCACAGTATAGCACGCAAAGTGAAATAAATGAATGAAAATTTCATGATTAAATGCTTTCATCTGGAAATTTCATTGCAATATTCAGAATCTCTACAAATTCTTCTAATTCATCATACTCTTTGTTTATTACTAATAAATAAATGTGCTGATGGAAGGAATTCATTACCCTTTCTACATACTTCACTAGTTGCAGGTCATTTATTAATCTGTGTTATCTGGTAAGACTAAAACCAGCTGTAATTACATTGTTAAACATTGATTAATAAGCAACCCACATCACTAATATGCGCAAGAAGCGAGATAAAAAAAATCTTTTTAAAGATTTAGAGTAAAATTTTAACATTCCTTTGGGAATAAGGAAATCTGGATCTTCATCAATATTCATTTTCATAAGATTCCATTTGCTTGTATAGCTGTATCTCTAAACACCTTTTGGAAACAGATTATCAAGCAAATTCAATTACACTAGAGTAAACAAACGGCATTCACAAAGTGGTATTAATACACTAAGTGAAACATTTAGAATGAAACATTTTTTTTAAATAGTCTTCAGCTAACAAATTTTTTTTTTTTGTATTCTTTGTTCAATCATGTAATTAGGCACACATCTATTTTAAATCCATTTGTATTTTACAGATTTAAAAACAATATAGCAATTTGAAATACATTATTAAAAACACTGCAGATTCCTAGACCCTGCTTTTGTAGGTTTTCAATAAAGTCGGTTTGATTGAAGTGACACACAGGAAATTATTACATGTCAGAAGCTTGGATTGTCATTAAGGGTAAATAAGCAGAATGTCTCTGGCACTTGACAAAATTGGGGAACTTATTTTTATGATATAGCTCTATGGGAAATCAAGCAGATGGAAAGAAGATGCTTTTAGAAAGAGTGTTTTAAGGCTCTCCTCAATTAATCATAAATGACAAATCTTTTTATAGCAGCACTATTGCTAAGGGTCTGTCAGTATTTCCATTACAAACCTATATTTCAAAGATTTATAAATGGGCTATAAAAATTAAGTCTGGATGAAATTTGGTGTTCACACTGTTCACTATAGGATCATATTTTCCTCACAAAACTTTAAGAAAATCTGTTTTACCATTTTGAGTTGGAAGGCTGCAAAGGGCCCAGAAGTGAGATGTTTGGGATGACTTGTTTGGTTGTTTGTGTAACTTTAAAAGAGGACACAATTTAATAGATCAGGAGAACTATGTTTCAATGGCATAATGGGTCTAACTCGCTTTTTTTTTCCTTTTGTCCCTGAAAGGATCACCCATTTTAGTGTAAGTTCAGCTTGTGATAGGGCTGTTTAAATTCTCCCCTCAGCCTTCTAACTCCTTTGGCTTACTTCTTCTAATTTTATTACTAATCAGGGATTTGACACCTGTTTTCCAGCTCACCCAAATTTATGCTAGCCCAGAATATGTTCTGCCACTGGGATCGCATAGGACTTTGAAGCAGAGTCTCTACAATTTCTGCAGAACTGATGATCTGAGCTAAAGTTAGCATTCTTGATGGTTTGATTAAACTAACTTTTTTCATCTGTGTTCCTTTTGAAAGTTGAAGGNAGTAACTGATGATCTGAGCTAAAGTTAGCATTCTTGATGGTTTGATTAAACTAACTTTTTTCATCTGTGTTCCTTTTGAAAGTTGAAGGTATTCTATAGGGTGCAAAATAAGTATTGCTAGAAAGTCCAACAAGCGTAAAGCTCAGACGTGCTGTGGTCCCTCAGTATTATGGCTCAGGAAGGTAGATGTCCTGTTAGGCTTTTGAAGTCTCTGACAGAGACAGTGAGAATTCCTTAAGGGCATTTTGAGGAGGATCAGAACTATGTTGTGAGACCCGTGAGTACATACATACTCACTACTCAAGGATGTTAGAGGTGATGCAGTAGTCCTTTGCTACCATTCCCTACCTGTGAGACAGGACTACCCTCAACATATGGAGAACACAATGAGGAGATCCCAGTTTTCTGGGATCTGGCAGTGGTTTTTAGCCACTTTGGCCAAGTCTGTCTTGGTAAGTCACATCTGTGACTGTTGTCTGGCACTGGTCAACTGGTAGAGGAGATTGTGTATCCCACTCCTCAGCTGGCTGAACCACCAGATCAGGCAGCCACATCCAGGCTGCCCATAGCCAATTGCACCTGCCCATGCCCAGGAATTGTTTAGGAAAGTGCTAGCTGGTCTGGCCAGATTCTTCTCTAACAGTGCAAATAATCAGTGTTTGACAACATTCCCTAATGCTGTTTTATTTACTAATACAGACGTACACTTTGAGGCCATTCAAACTGACAAGACAGCTAGAGTTGAGTTTGGACTGAGCTGAAATCTGCAATCAAGGTGAAGTTTTCCAGTAGCAAATGGGGGAATCCAGCTTCAGAGGGCTAGAACTTCAAGCTGACAAGCGTCATGTTACCTGTAGAGCTGGTAGCCTTGAATGACTGGTGCATAGACATAGGCTGATATCTGCACATCATATATCTTAACAAATTCCTGCTATATTAGCAGGCAAAGATACTGTTTCAGGAGAGCTACAGTATTCCTCTGGCTGTCCTGGGTGTGCTTTCATAAAAGAAGAATAAGATACTCTTTCACCCACTACTGCTGAAAAATTGTGTTCTTTTCGTAGCAGTAGCCTTGGCATAGGCACATGCTAAAGATCATTGCCTGCTACCTAGCAAATGAACCTGCCGACTACTGCAAGTGAACCTGACAGTCCTTTCAGTTATAGAATAAGAGGCTGGCCCACGTGATTTGTGTATGCGACAATATGGCAAATGCTTACACTAAACACACCCCTCACTTCCTCTTGAATGGCAAGCTTGGCTGGCTGATGAGAAACAGGAACCCTAGAGCCAAAATTCAAGCTGAATTGCCAAGAAACTAGATTTGAATAGGTGGTAAAAAAAAAAGAATGCTTACTGAAGGAAGATATTAAAAATATAATGACATTATTGTCGGTATTATTATTGTTGCGCTGAAAATTACAAACCTGTTGGTTTTGTTCTTCAGAAGAACAAAATGTATGATCTTGTGTTTTACTTTATTTAGGGAACAGTATTTGTGAGAGCTAAAGACTAAGCTGATAACTTGGTTCATTTGGACAGTTGAGGCCTAAGGTATTGTGAAGAAATAGAGAATAAAACTTTCTATTTTGTTCAGGAGTAAGTTACTTAATATTTCAGTTTCTCTGTAGGTGGAGAGTAGTTATGTTGGTTTATTTTTTTCTCATTTGCTGTTTGATTGTCTTTATACAACATTGGCCATGCTGAGTACAGTAGAAACTAAAATAGGATGTTATCATTTAAGAATATAAAAACTAAATCAAAAAGGGGTGAAAGCAAATAAAATGGTAACAAGGGGAAGTGGGTTGAGTGAAGAGACCAATAAGTATTTAATAGAATTTTCTTTAGCAAGTATTCTCTTCTTTTCCAGACATTTAAACAGTGGTATTTTATTAAGAAAATAAACTTACTCAGAATCTGTAAAAGTTAAAATTTGAGTACAGACCTGTCTGCAGTATGCAGTGGGTCTCTTCTGTCTTTTGGGGGGTAACCAGAAGTAGAGTGGTCAAACAGTAAATTTTCATAAACATTCACAGGTAAATGTATGCTGACTTGTGATTGCTGATGATTTCTGAGACTGGAAGATGCGATATGTAAAACACATAAAGGTTATTTGTGCAAATCCTTACTGATTTCAAAAGTTACATATATTTCAACACATATAAGTATTCCTAAAAAGAGGTTTATTTCCTTTTATTCTGTTATTTCAACTGTGTCTGTCATGGACTTGAATCAATACTGTGGGACTTAGGTGACCAGCCACTTACTGACAATATTGGCTAATAGAAGTAACTTCATAAAACGGGTGAGGTTCACACACATCACTTCTGGTCTGAAAATTATTGATCCATCCATACTTTAACAAAAGTGGTCAGTGATTCATTAGTCAAAACATACCTAAATGTTTGTGGAGTATTGTTAACCAATAGTCTAATGAGCGGAAATGAAA
>VYZW01004938.1:0-34779 GCA_013401315.1 Balaeniceps rex
GTGCCAGGATGGGGCAGGGGGCGTGGTGCCCCTGGGGTCCGGGCGGCCGCGGGGCGGCCCGAGGTGCCCCGTGCTCCGGGGTGTCCCGAGGTGTCCCCTCCCTCACTGCGCCCTGCCGCATTCCGGGGCTGCCTCTGCCCCCCGGCCCGGGGCAGCGGGGTCCCGGGGCTGGGTGAGGAGCCCCCCCGGGGGGGCTTGCGGCTTCCCGGTACCAGCACCCAGCCCTCTTCCCTGTCAGCAGGGTGCCCCTGTGTCCCCCAGTGCCCCCAGGGATGCCCCTGTGTCCCCCAATGCCTCTGTGCCCCCAGGGATGCCCCTGTGTCCGTAGCTGGACAAGCTGCCCCTAGACAACACCCCCCTGTGAGCCTCCAACTGCCCCCTCCAAGGCCTGATCCCCTGTTCAGGGTGACTGCCTGGGGGACTCACGTCCCCCTCCCTGCCCCATGGGGCTGGGGGCCACAGTCAGGAGACCCCTGAGCTGCGCCGTTACTCACCCTGAGCATCCCCAGCCCCAGCTGGAGCGGGGGCCAGGCTGCGAGCGGGGCATCCTGGCAGTGCCGCTGGCTGGTACAGGTGCTGGGGGGCAGCCCCGAGGTGTGTGCTGGCCAGGATGGGTGCTTGCGGGTAGCCTCAGGGTGGGGGCTCTGGCTCTAGCCCAGGGAAGGGATGTCCCACACCGGGGACGTGACCATGGCTGCTCCCCAGGAGCAGCCCCCAGGGCAGGCCATAGTGTGGGTGCCCAGGAGGTGAGTCCCCGTGAGCATCGGCAGGTCTGAGCCCATCCCGGCATCCCTGCAACCCTCTCGCTGCACTGGCCACCGCAGTCGGCTCTGGATGTGGCACCCCGAAGGGATGGTGCTGTATTTTCTGGGGGACATATGTGCTCCAAGACAGCTGCCTAGGGTGTGGGTGTCTGCCTGGCAGGGAAGGGGTTAATGCCACAGGGGGTTTGGGGTGCCGGGAAGTCCCTAGCCCGGTACACCCAGGCTGCTCCTCAAACCAGTGACCTCACGCCACTGCCATGGCAACGGCTCATGAAGTCACCGGTACCGAGAGCAGGGCGGCTGCCTCGAGCGTGGGGTGATGGGATGGGAGCGTGGGAGGCTGCTGAGTGCCGTCACCCTGCTCTCACGGCACCCCCTGGGTCCCCCCAGAATGAGCTGTGCCCCCGCCAGTGCCAACGCCTCCGCCTGACCCCCACCCTGCCTGCCCTGCCCGTGCCACCATGCTCATCAAGGAGTACCGCATCTGCATGCCACTCACCACCGAGGAGGTGAGTGGGGGTGGTGGGGGGCCGGGACTGCCTGTGCCCCCACGGCCAGGCAGGAAAGGGGGGTGTCGGTTGGGAAGAGGGGTGCAGAGGTGGGGGGAGCCCCGAGCCCCCAGCCACGGGTGCCAGGGACAGCTTGGCTGCAGGGACCCACCGGCGGAGGGGGCTGTGGGTAGGGGTCCCATACCCACAGCAGTGGGGTGCCAGGGGATCGGGTCCCTGTCCGGAAAGGGGCTGGGGGGACACTGGAGCCCCCTTTGCCATCCCCTCGTGGCATGACTCATGGCAGGAACCGTCTGCCTTGGCCGAGCTGCTGAGCTGTGCTTTGGCCACGGCTGTTGGGTTCGGGATGCTCCATGTGAGCGCTGAGCCGTGTTCTGGGGCTCGGGCAGGGGCGTGACCTTGCGGCATGGAGCCCAGCGGCAGCACCGGGGGCTGCTTGGGGGCAGTCAAGTCCCAGGACCACGGGATGAGCTGAAGGGCACCGGGGGTTTGGGTGCCCGTCGCACTGCAGCACTTGGGGCAGCTGCTCTGACAGGGAGCACGGGCTCAATCCCTGCTCCAGCAGGGAGCACAAATCCCCATTGGCAAACAGTGGCGATAGCTGGCAGCCGATGGCATCCCCGGCCAAAGGTCACTTGTGAGCGCCTGGTGCCGACGGGGCCGTTTCAGGGAGCGGGGAGCTGCGGCAGCGGTGCCCATGCCGGGCAGCCCCAGCCCTCCCCAGGCACCGGTTTTGTGTTTGCACCTGGGAAAGGTTTTCAATTAGGCAGAGAGGGGTGATAAGATCGCGCTGGTGGTTAGGGTAATGGATGGGATCTTCAGCAGAACAATAAAACACTTATTGCACAGCTGTGTCGTCAAATACACACACACACATATATATATCTCTCTGTCTCTACATATATATATAGTTTTCCCTGGCTCCTGGGTTGCTTGCTGAGCAGAAAGCCTCCAGGCACTCTGCAAGGCACTCAGACATCAGGGAAGAGTAGCGAGGGCAGGATCCGGCCCTCGCCCAGGCGCTGGAGCCGTCCAGGGGCAGGGGGGTTGAAACAGGGTGCCCCAGGAGACCCCTGCCCGCTGCACGGCTCAGGGTCTGTCACTCCTTTGCTCCATGCCTCAGTTTCCCCTCTCAGTGGTGGGGCTGGAAACCCATTAGCCCGGCAAAGAGGAGCCCATCCTGGCGCTGCACTGGCAGCCGGCTCAGCCGGGAGGGCGCTGGGGCAGGGGATGGCAGCGCTGAGGCTGGGCGCTGTGGTTGCAGTACCGCGTGGGGCAGCTCTACACCATCAGCAAGCACAGTCACCAGGAGAGCGAGAAGGGCGAGGGCGTGGAGGTGGTGAAGAACGAGCCCCACGAGGACCCCGTCCACGGCCCCGGCCAGTTCACCGAAAAGCGCGTCCACCTCTCCAGGTGAGGCTGCAGCTCCGGCAAGGGGTGCTGGGTGGGGAGGGGGCCCCGGCACCCTGGCTCCATGGGGCAGCGCCGTGGTGGGGGGCATGGGCAGGCATCGGGGTGGCCCCATCCCTCCCTCCAGAATTCCCGGGGAACATCCTTTCCGGGTCCTTGACACCCTGCAGTGTGGCTGTACCCATCTCCCAGGGGTGCATCCATCTTTGGGGGCTGCACCTGTCTCCCAGGCATGCACCCATCTTTGGGGGCTACACCCAGCTTCAAGGGCTGCACCTATCTCTCAGGGTGTGTCCATCTCCTGGGGTGCACTTATCTTGGGGGGGCTGCACCCATCTCCCAGGGTGCACCTCTCTCCAGGGGCTGCACCCATCTCTTGGTGGGCACCCATCTCTGGGTACCGGTGGGTGCCTTGGCTGCGGTGTGGGGCTCAGCGGGGATGCCCAGGCTGCTGCTCAGCCAGTCCCCGGGGGTGTCCCCACCTCCCTGCACGCAGCCCCGGGTGCCCGCTGGGCAGCCACCGGCACCGCTGTGTCCCCACGTCCCTGGCACCGGCTGCGGCACGCCGTGGTGCAGGCATCGGCTGCTCCCCCGCCAGGGAGACGCTGGCGTGAGACAGGCTATTTTTAGCTGCAGCGCTCACGATTCCCCTCTCGGGGATGGTATTTATAACACCTGCAAATTAATCAAAACCCACCTCCCGGCTCCCCTGGAGGCCTAATCCTGCCCTGGGAGCGTGGGCAGCGACAGGGTGCTGGGCAGGGTTGCCTGGGGGCAGTGGGGACACCATGGGATCCTGGCCCTGGGGAGGTTGGGGGTCCGTGGGGACGTGGTAGGGGTCCTTAGGGAAGGGGGTAGGGGTGCCTGGGGAGGAGCTGGGGGTCCTGGGGAGAGGATGGCAGCACTGGGGTAGAGGTGAGGGTCCTGGGAAGGTGGCACAGGTCCCTGGGGGGGTGCTGGGGTGCAGATGAGGGTCCTGGGGAGGTGTCAGGGGTCCCTAGGAGAGTCCTTGGGGTAGAGATGAGGGTGTATGGGGGGGTGCTGGGGTGGAAGTGAGGGTCCCTGGGGAGCAGGTGGGGTCCCTGGGGAGGGGATAGGGGTCTCAGAGCCAGGGCTGTGCTGTGGGGGGCTCCATTCAGTGGAGCAGGGCCGGGTGGCACTGGGCAGGGCTGTGCCTGCTGGCCGTATCCTCCCCTGAGTGGAGCCCCCCTGCCGTGGTCCCCTGCAGCAAACTGCCGAGCTGGGCGCGGGCAGTGACCCCCCGCATCTTCTACATCACGGAGAAGGCCTGGAACTACTACCCCTACACCATCACCGGTGAGCCCCGGGCAGCGCGCGGGGGTGGGCACTGCTGGGCACCCTGCTCCTCTCCGGTGGTGGTGGGCTGCCGGGAGAGCCTGGCCACGGCCACTTCCCAGTCTCACTGCTCCCTCTCTCCCCCATGATGCCACCCGGCGATGCCACCCTGTGATGCTGATGTGCCATGGTGTCCCTGCAGAGTACACGGTAAGGAGGTGGCATGGAGGTACCTGGCCTCTTCCCAGCACCTGGCATGGCTGGGGAGGGGACACTGGAGTGGGTGTCCCTTGGGGTCAGCATCTTTAGGGCTGGGTGTCCCTTGGGGATGAGCATCCCTCAGGGTGGGCATCCCTCAGAGTTGGGAGTTCTTGGGGATGGGCATCCCTTGGGGTGGGCATCCGTCAAAGTGGGTGTTCTTGGGGATGGGCATCCCTTGGGGATCAGCATCCTTGGGGTTGGGCATCCTTTGGGGGTGGGCATCTTTGGGAGTGGGCATCCCTTGGGGCCAGCTGATGGCCGCTCCCTGCAGTGTTCCTTCCTGCCCAAGTTCTCCATCTACATCGAGACCAAGTACGAGGACAACTGCGGGGACAGCGAGAACGTGAGTCTGCGCTGCAGCTGACACCTGGCAAACTCATCGCGGGGGGGGACACACATGCGTGGCCAGTGCCTCTCATCCTCCCTCCCCTCCCCAGATCTTCCGCAGCGATAAAATCCTGGGCGACCACGAGGTCTCCTTCCTAGACATCGCCTTCGACGAGATCCCCGAGCGTTACTACCGCAGCCTGGAGGTAGCACAGGCAGGGATGGGGGAAGCTCCCCGGGGCCACTCCCTTGTCCCTCATCCCCAGGGGGGCTCACGGCCCTGCTCCGCCCCCTCCAGGACCCCCGTTTCTTCAGTTCGGCCAAGACGGGCCGGGGGCCACTGCAGGAGGGCTGGCGCCAGCACACCAAGCCCATCATGTGCTCCTACAAGTTGGTGAGCGTCAAGTTCGAGGTGTGGGGGCTGCAGACGCGGGTGGAGCAGTTTGTGCACAAGGTGAGGGGGGGCCGAGGCCAGGGGGGCAGATTGGGGGGCAGTGGCAGAGTGCTGACCCCCGCGGTGCGTCGCAGGTCATCCGGGACATCCTGCTGATCGGGCACCGACAGGCTTTCGCCTGGGTGGACGAGTGGTGCGGTGAGTCTGTGGGGCACTGCCGGTGACACGGTCCCCGGGGTGGCCCTGGACCCCTGGGGTGGGAGGGGGCTGCAGGTTTAACCACCGATGCCTCTAACCCCACGGGCAGCTCCCACTCTTCCTCCAGCTCCCCTGCAACCTGCTGCCTGCACTGCCTGCTCTGCTTGCTCCCCCTGCCCTCATGCCTGCCTGCACCCCCGCATGCTGCCCGCTCTGCTGCACGCCTGGCAAAGGCTTGGCCGAAGCAGGGGCTGGGGAGAGGAGCCCCAGCATCCCTGCCTGTGCTGCCTGCTCCCCCAGTCTGGCAGGGAGACACGCTGCAGGTGGCTGCCGCATGCGGACACGGGGACGGGAGCCCCCGGAGTGGCGATGGCCAGCAGCGGGTGCTGGCAGCAGGCACGGGGCCGTCCCGGTGAGCGGCTCTCTGCCTTCCAGACATGTCCCTGGAAGAGGTCCGGGCCTTCGAGACTCAGATGCAAGTGGCCACAAACCAAAAGCTGGGGAGCCAGCACCCCTAATCCCTGCTGCAGGGGCAGCCCTGCCACACACTGCCTGCAGGGGATGGAGACCCCAGACCCCACCACACTGCCTACAGGCGGGTGCAGGCAGGGGGGCCTGTGCATGGTGCACACCGAGCCCCCCCTGCACCCCATGGCAGAGGGTCCCCCCCTGCCCAGCTGCCCTCCCTGCACGTCCCCTGCCTGCGCTGCCTGTGCTGTCTGTCCGTCCCTTCCTTCCCTGCTGCTGGCTGGGCTGGTGCTGGAGCGGGGCCTGGCTGCACTGCCCAGCGTCCCCTCCCCTGCCTGTGCCCCTGTCCCCAGCCCCTGTCCCCTTCCCGGCACTCAGCTCATGGTGGAGCTGGTGCGTGGGGCACAGGCTGCCCCTGGATGACAGGGTGCAGGATGCGGCCGTGCTGAGCGGCCCCAAGCCCGGCTGTGCTCAGCAGGGATGACAATGGAGGAGGTGCGGTGCTACGAGCGGGAGACGCAGGAGGCCACCAACGAGCTCATCGGCCTGGTGGCACCCACCATCTCAGTCAGCGAGGTGGGGCAGCCCACAGCCACGCACTCTGCTCCCGCCAGCGCCCCCTCCACACCCCTCAGCGACGAGGCCCCCGATTTCCTTGCTCCTCCCAAGACTCGCCCGCGCAAGAAGTCGGCGCCGGAGACCCTGACGCTGCCCGCGCTGCGGGAACGAGCCGGCACCGAGTGATGCCGGCAGTGCCACGCCATGCCACCTCCCTGGCCGGACCGTGCCAGCCCTGCTGCCTGCCACGGCCCCTCCGACAGGCACCGACCCCGGTGAAGGAGCTGCCATCGGGGCACAGGGAGCCCTGGGGGGTACCGGCCTCCCTGAGCCATCACAGGTGCCCACAATGGACATTGCCATCATTGCTGTGCTGGACCTGCTGGCTGCGCGGGGAGGGGACGCCAGGTTGGTGTGGGTCCCCAGCAGTGTCGGGCGATGCTGCAGGGGCTGGTTCGCTCAGCACCGCCCGCCCCAGTTTCCGCAGGGGCTGCCAAGGCTGGTGAGCAGTTGGCCAGCAGCAGCCGGTGTCCACATGCTGTGGCCAGGCTGGGCACTGGTGCCAGGCTGGGCAGCTGCAGGGCTCGGCAAGCGATGCTGGAGCACCACTGGCGCAGGGGCACAGCGCATGTGACCATGACAGTGACAGCTGGGTGCCCTGTCTGGGGCTCCCTGCAGGATCCCAGGGGCCACACAGCCCTGTGCACAGCAGGACCCGCAGTTGGGGTCCCCTTCACCGTCCCTCTGGGGGCCATGGCCGCCCGAGGGGGGCTGGGGCAGGCTCAGCCCTCCATTTTCTTTGGGAAAACAAAGGCCTTTTTGGAAATAAAAGCTCAAGACATGGCGACTGGCTGCCGGTGGTTGTTTATTCGGCTCCGCGGAGGGGTGCCATCCCTGTGCTGGGGTGCTGCATCCCCTGGGACTGGATGTGTGTGCTGAGGGATGGCTGGATTGCTGACCCTGGGACGGGGAGATGGGGTCCTGGGATGAGGCAGTGAGGGGTTGGGGGCCAGGTGGGCAGAGCAGGCAGGACAGCGCTGGCTGCAGATGGTCAGCCCAGACCCAGGCTGATGCCCCCAGCCACACCGATGGCACTAGGCTCCCCTCCCTGCCAGCTGTCACTGTCCTCCAGCTCCTCGGCACCTGGCACAGCTGATGCCACCGGCCCCAGCAGGGTGATGTAGTAGGAGCTGCAGTAGACAGGCGCCTTGTTGGGGCTGGAGTAGACCTGCTCGGGCCTGAGTGAGGCGAAGGGGTTGGCAGCGTAGCCCATGATGTGCATCTCGAGCTCCACCAGGATCTGCAGGGAGGACTTCAGCTCCTGCTCACTGCCGGGAGAGGGGGAGGATGGTCCGTTACCGGCCAGCTGTGCCGGCATGCTGCAGGGAGTGGGACTGCACTCACCTGTAGACAGTGAAGAGGGCGGGCAGGCGGTAGTCTCGCAGCAGCAGCAGGGTGGGCAGCCAGCCTGCCAGCAGGTCTGGGCAGGCGTGGAAACCTATGAGGACACAGCAGTGAGGGTCCTACCTCCCTCCCATCCCATCCCAGCCCTGGGGAAAGCTGGCTCTAACGGCACCCACTCCATGCCGGAGACCCCCAGGGTGCACGGTGATGCTGGCAGTGGTGCTTGGCAGCCCTTAGCAAGGTGAGTCCCATCTCCCCACCAGCATGGGGGACACCCCTGGCTCTGGGTCCTGGGCTGAGCCACCACACCAAGACCTGAAGGCAGGGACCCCTTTGGGTGCTGCTTGCACCCACTGACCAGCAGGTGGGTGACACAGGCAGGACGCTGAGTGCATGGGGGGACGAGGCGGCCGAGTCACCCTGGCTGCTCTGGCTGTAGAGGGTGGCCCATTGTGGCTTGGTGCATGGCCATGGCAAGACCTGGGCACGTCCTGAGCCACCAGTGGTGCTGGGGCACTCAGCGTCTGCCCTATACCCTGCCAGGGATGCCCTGCTCTGGGCAGCAGGGGTGGCGAGGGTCCAGGCCCCTCCATGGCACAGGCACTCACCAGGGTGAAAGCCCACCACCAGGTCAGGGCGGGCAGCCAGCTTGGTCTCCACGTGGCTTTCCCAGAAGTCGTGGTACAGCCCCCTGTAGCTGCTGAGATAGACCCTTCCCCGGGGCACTGGCGTGGCCAGGGGTGGCCTCATGATGGGTCCATTGACCACATCTACTCCCACCATCACCACCTCCATGCCCTGGTGCCCTGGGAACATCCGTGTCAGCTCATCGTAGTCCGTCAGCCGGGTGTTGAGGGTCTCGACATGGGATGCCCCCACCACGTGTATGGTGAGGGCCTTGGCAAGGGGGTCAATGCCAAAAAGCTGCAGCCCCAAGCCGATGGTGAGCGGCCGTGAGTGGAAGTCGGTGACCAGCCGCCAGATGGAGTCACGCAGCTCCCCATCCTCTGGCCGGGGCTTCCCAGCATTGGCCCAGAGGAGGGTCATGTACCGGCCAGCCAGGATGGTGCCCAGCTTCTCTTCCAGCTGCCCCTGCATGGAGAACCAGTCCTCCCAGCCCTCCACATCCCGGGCAGGTTTTGTCCAGGTCTCCGTGGGGAAGGGGATGTCTCCTAGGGGGTAGGGAGAAGTGTTGGGGGTTGCAGCAGTGGCCCCACAGCCCAGGCTGCCTGTCCTACCCTGGCTGTGGGGATACTGGACCCGGCTGGGGGGGCTGGAGCCAGGAGGAGGGACTCCACAACCCACCACAGGACCCATGCAGCCCGGTGGGGACAGGCACGCAGGCTGGGGGGAACACACAGGGTGGGAGCAGCATCCCCTGCCCCACCTGTGAAGACAAGCCACTCCACCAGCCGATCCAGGGCCACCAGCTTCAACTTCTTGCAGAATTTCTTGTGCAGCGGCCAGTTGGCACGCTGGCACGCCACGCCACAGTAGTACACGTTCTGGCACCTGGGGAGAGCGCCAGCATGCCCAGCTGCGGGGGCGGGGGGGGAGGATCCAGCCTGCTGAGTCTGGCTCCCTGCCACCCCCTCCCAGGGCTCTGTCGCTGTTTTGGGGGTGCCCTGCAGCTGGAGGTGGGCATGAGGGCCAGACACCCCTGGCTTCACCCCAGCCACCGGGCTGGAAGCAAGAGGACAGAACCAGCCCCGTGCCACCAGGCCACCTTTCCCCCCCACACCTCTTGCATCGCCGGAGGCTTTTGGGATCAGGGAGGGCATCGGGGAGCTTCTTGCACTCGGCACAAAACTTGAAGGTGTCCTCCATCTTCTGGAACATGTCAAAGTAAGTCCGGATGCCGAAATCGCTGCCGCTCTTCCTCCCATCCATAGCAGACCTGCAGACATCGGGGTGGGGTGGGGTGGGGGGTGAGCAGGATCCAGCCCATGGTGCTCTGCCATCACAGCGGGGCTGCCGTCCTCCCGCCAAGGCTGCCAGGATTTTAGCTCCAGTCAAGAGCATCCTGCCCCGGACTGGCTGGGGACGGGGTAGCAAGGGAATGGGCTGGTGGAGGGGTGCACCCAGGAGCCCCGTCAGATCACCCCACCTGTGGGCTGAGCTGGGAGGGTGGGATGAGCCAAGGGAGATGCTCCGTCTGGGGGCATATGTGGGATGTTGTGGCTGGGGGGGGGAAGATACACACACCTGTAGCAGCACCCATGGGTGCTCACTCACTTGTAGTCCTCGTAGCTCTTCATGTTGAGCTTCTGGAGGATGACGTGGGACAGTCCCGGCACATTGCGGTCCATGGCCTGGAAGCCCAGTGAGTCCACATCGGGTCCCCTTGCCGCCAGTTCCTCCACGGGCTTCTTGGGGTGGCCAGTTTTGGGGGCAGCACCTGTGTTTTGCTGGGCCATGGCAGCTGTGGGAGAGAGGGGCGCAGGCGAGGGGGCCGGTTTGTGAGTCCCCGGGTGCTGCCGGGGTCCCCTGTGCCGCCCGCTGCCCACACGCCGCCTCCCGCCCGCCATCCCACTGCTCATCCTGGCTGCTCTGGCAGGAGGACAGAGGAGCTGGGTGACGCCGGGCGGCCCCGGGAGGGAGGGCTGGCTCAAATGTCAGCCCTGAGAAGATAGCAGTGGAGGAGAGTGGCTGTTCCATCAGGAATCGGATAGCAGAGCTATTCTGGTCATCCCCTCCCAGGAACGGGCCAACCCGCTCTAGGGGTCCGGCACCCGCCCTGAAAGCCGGCAGCAGCGGTGGGGTCCCCCAACACACCTTCTGTCCTGGAGCTGCCCCCCCCACACACCCCAGGGCAAGCAGGGCAAGCTGTCCCCCACCCCCAGGACCCTGTCCCACACCTCTCCCCTCCATCACTGTGGGGCCTGCCAGCCCCCCACCGCGGGGCCCCTGCCCCAGCCCGGCCTGCGGGGACCTCCTATCCCTCAGGGCCCTCAGTGGGGTGCAGGCAAGTGGCTGGGTGGGCACCGCAGCCTCTGCCAGGAGGGAGAAAGGGGCCAGGAGCAGGGCTGGGGCAGTAGCTGGGCTCCCCAGGGGCACACCGGGCTGCAGGGAGGCCATGGTGCCCCTGCAGCACCACCCCAGCCGAGCCGGGTGGGGTCGGGGGAACCCCCGCCCCATGGGGCGCCCTAAAGGGGCCTGGTAAGGGCTGCCCACACCCATCATGGCGGCGGCGGCGGCTTCACGGACACGCCCCCCTGAACACGTGGTGCAGAGCTGGGGTCTCGCGAGGCTTCCGAGACTCGCGGGAGCAGCTTGCGTCGCCGTGGTTACGTGACGCGGGCCCTCCCCTAAGGCAGGTAGGCCGTGGGTTCGCGCCCCGTCGCCGGCCGGGCCCAGCTCCCACCGCCCCGCACCCTCGGCGGCCTCCCGGGGCCGGTGCGATGAGGGGTGAGGGCCCCCGGGCCCGTCGGTCGCGGCAGGAGGCCGTGCTGAGGGGGCTGCCAGCCTCGGGGCAGATGCCAGTACCCAGCGCCCTGGCTGGGGTGGTTGGAGCTGGGGGTGCTGGAGGCACCGGGGTTCGGTGGGGTCACAGGGGAGGCCTCGGCCCAGCCGTGTCTCCAGAGGGATTTCATGCCCACCGGGGCAGAGGTGCCACAGACAAACCTGTGGTGATGGATGGAGCCAGGTCACCTGGGCGTGTGTGGGAGCCATGTAGGGATGGGCTGGCAGCCACAGGCCTTCGGCCCCTGTTTAAGTTAGGAAGCGACAGAGAGCCCCAGGGCTGTACCCTGCGCTGAGGAGAGCCCTACCAAGAGCAGCCTGTCACACTGAACCCTTCCCATGTGCACAGAGGAGCTGAGAACTGCAGCTGGGTTAAATTTACAGAGCTGATAATTTTCATGTTACACTTCTCCCTGTCCTCCCCCTGCTCCTCACGAGAGATTTGTCACTGACAAAGCCCTGTGCTTTCAATGGTGTTTTGACAGCCAAGCCCCAAATAATGCTAACAGCCACAGCTGCTGTGTCCTGCAGATGTTTCTGGGAGAGGAATAGAGCAGTTTCATGTTTCTTTCCTCATTCTTTTTCCTGCAGAGCCATGGAGATCCCTGTGGGACTGTCTGCTGGAAAGCAGTCCTCTGCCTTGCCCGCTGCTGCAGCTCTTCCCAGCGAGTCACAACCAACACCAACAAAACCAGTACAGATCACAGTAATGAAGGCGCAAGGCCTGGTAAAGTTCTGAAAATGTCTCTGCTGGATTAATAAATGAGGCCAGAGAGACTGTGTGTGCTGTGATCACATTCAAGACCAGGTGTGAGGTGATAGGGCTATAGGAAGGAGTGGTGAGAACATTGGAGACTCAGCGATGCCACACTGTGGCTTCCACCTCCCCACTGAGGGCTTGTTCACACAGAGTAAAGGCTTGTGATTCACATAAATTGGGGAATGCACCTCCTTAGCAGCAGTCCAGAGATGCTGTGTTGAAATGTATCTCTCTGCCTTCTCTGCCTAACTGTATGTAAATGGCAGCTTTTTTAAGTAAAACACAGTGAAAATATGTATCAGCAAGACAAATGCCTCTAAAAAGATCCAACCTTGGATATAGAGACAGATTTTCATCCCAGCTACAGAGGTTTGAATCGTATTGAAACTAATAGGGTGGCTCTAGTTTTTAAAAGGCAGTGGTTCCAGTGCAGTTACAGGACAAGACTATGAGCTGGTTCCGATCAAACTGTGACTACTGTGATTTCCATGCACTGCGTGATACACCCAGCTGTCCTTAAAGTTTTCTATAGGAACTGGCATTTAGGAGGGAATGCGGAGGAGAAGCTCAGCTACTGCTGCAAGCAGAAAAATGCAAATCCCTGCTTCTGCTCTAGCAGCAGACAAAAAAAAAAGTAAACCAAAACCACCTGCCTGGTTTTTTTGACGTTTTTATGTTGTACTATTTGAGTACCCCTCACACCAATAGATTCAGCAATCAGCATCTTAGGCGAGAAGTATAAGGCAAGAGGAGGGAAAACAATGCTGAAAATAGTAGACCGGTGGACTCATTGCATCCGGAATATTGCTCTGTGGTTCCGATTGCTCCATCTTAGAAAAGGCTATGGCAAAAGGAGGGAGGGTTACGAAAGTGCGATAATAAGAACAACAATATGAAAAAAATTCCAGCTATAAGAAGTGTGGAATCTGCTTAATTAGAGGTGATATAGAGAAGGATGAGAGAGGAGCGTAGGACAATTAATGGTGCAGAGAAAGGTTAATTGGATTCTTCTGTTTAGCCACTCATAGAATATATGCTCAAGGAGACAGTCAGAAGTGAATGATACCTCTTTTTGCGCAAGAGCCAATACAGAACTAATTACCCCAGTGACATGGGGAGAGGGAGCTGAGGGAGAGGCCTGTGGAGGTTAGGCATCCTTGCGGCTCAGGACTAAAGAAAAGCTGGGTTTGGGTCCTTGTGTTCAGGGCGGCAGCTGTCTTCCCTGGACAGAGAAGTAAACCTCTGTTTCTCCTGCAGGGAGGCTCTTTGGTAACTGCCTGTCTCAGCACTTTTTGCACTGCTGTGGAGGTGCCCAGTGCTGCCCGCTTGGCCAGGGCTGCCCAGGCATGCGGATCCCTGCTGCAATGTGCTGTGCTCTCACCCTCCCTGTTCACCTGTCTTTAAGCCCCTCTGCAGTGACATTTTAAAATTCAAACCTCCTCATCTCTGCTTAAAGCAAGTGGTATGAAGGTGGTGTAACAACTTGCAGAGCTACCCAAAGAGCTTGCTGGAGCCCTTCTTTGATTTCAGGGCATTCTGCAGTCACATGATATACACAAGTGTCCTGTGAGCTCAGCCATGTAGCTCAGGAGCTACTTCCTTAGGAGGCGACAAAAGTCTCAAGCTTCCTGGAAGCACAAAAATATTTGGGATTTGCTTTAGATGTGTCTTTGATTGCCTTTCCTGGGATGAAGCCTGGACCTCTCCATCTCCCCTGCTGCAGCTCTTGATAATCCTTGGGGCATCACAGCATGGTGGAGCAGGAAATTTCCCTCCTAAAGACAGGGAAGGGTGAGGTCTCAGCATGGCCAAGTTCTGCTCCTCTTCCCCATTCGTGTAGTGGAACAGCCAAAGACCCACCAGTGAACCCTGTCCTAGGCACTGAACTGAGCTGCCTGCCAGAGGCAACTTTGATCCTGGGCCTGTTGCTGCAGAGCCAACTGTTTAATGTGCTGTTTGTTTGACAGAAAGCTATCAAAAGCGACGTGTCAGTTACTTTGGTGCGTGCGGAGTACAACGGAGCGACCTTGGGAGAATCCCCCAAGACCGATGTCTTGCCAAACGGGACAGCAAACTATAATTTCATGACCAGCTTTGAATGCAGCCCCGATGGGCCCAACTCCGTGGACGACATTGCACAAAAACCTGTGCTCTGTAAGTACCTGACACTGAATCTCCCTCCTTGGAGGTGAGTGCTGCCAGCTGCTCCGCTCTGCCTGCCTGCTGCAGGCGTCACTTGTTCAAGAATAGCACTTCAGCAGCAGTGGTGGGAGGATCTCAGCACTGCTGTTCCCATCCCTGCCAGCTGGAAGAATCCTCTTTCATGTTGGCCTGTGCTCCTTGGCTTCACCATTCTTGTTGGCCTTGGGAGATGAAGTAGGAGCATGTAGGAGCCCTTTGCAGGCCCTGAACTGCCGGTCTGAAGCTGCCTGAGAAACTCTGCCAGCTTCTCTCTTTTTATCTCTCTAGTGACAGTGATAGAAATGTTGCAAAGGGAGAAGAGACAGAAGGAGAAGACCATGCCTCTTGGCCAAGCTGTGGTGGACCTTCTACCTCTGCTGCAAGGTACAATATTGACTTCCACAGCCTCCATAACCACTTCTTACTCCCTGGCACTTTTTGATCTTTGCTTACGGACCCCTGACTGTAACTTACCTCCTTTTGACAAAATGCACTTCATAGCATCTGTAGAAAGCTGGGTCTGGGGGAAGAGGTGGGTTAGGAGCTCAGCATTAGGAGTTAGGCCATGATTTCTCTGCAGAGGGTCTCACTTTATGCTGTTCTCATTCCTGTTTCTTCCCAGGACAGTGTTCATTTAAGGTCTCGGCTCCTTTGTATGCAGTGCCTACCTCTGCATTAGAAAGCCTTCAGCCAGAGGCCAAGGTATGTGGAATTTGGAACTATTCCTTTGCTCATTCGGCTCTCTGCTGCTTTTTAATGGGAAGGCGAGCATGACTCAGCCGCCTAGCTCATCACGGATATGTTATGGCCCTATATGTTATAAGCTTGGAGGCCTTTTCTACTCCCATTGACGTCTGTCCCTAGTTGCCTATGATAGGTGAGGTCGTGCTAGGAAATGTTAATGTGTGCAGCTACCAAATTGCTCAGGAAAAAATATTCAAGATGGAAAGCATAGTGCCGAAAAACCAGAAAACGACAAAGGCAGGATTACCTGCCCAACTTTATTAGTCTTCCTTTCTCTGGATAAAATGTCTCAGAGTCCATTATTGTACAAGCTCTGACTGCCTTTCCTGCAAGGTTATTCATTCAGCGGGTTGAAAAGTACCCAGTGAATAAAGCAGGGAATGAAGCATGAGACTGGGAAAATGCGTCTAATTTTGCTCCTGAGTCTGCCTGCAGTTAGCACTGTGAGTGAATTGGAGGGGCGGATATTGCATTAACTTTTCTGTATTTAAGAGGTGTTACATAGTAAGCAAGGCAGGGGGGCATTCATTAGGGAGGAGAGATAATAAATGCTGACCAGCTGGTTTTTCGTTGCGCACCATCCATACAGGGTTGGGAGAGGTAATCAAAGACTGCATACAGCGCGTGGAGATAGGGCAGAGTCAAAGTGTGGCCCTAGCTTGGCATGCTCTGAATCACCAGGGGAAAAATAATTATTTTCCATCCCTGATGTTCTTTCTCTGTGGCTCGTTTTAAGAGACCCTGACTCTCTCCATGGCTCATTTTATGAGACCCTTGGGGCATACGCCATGCCTCAAGCAGGCTCCGATTTAAACAAACAAATATCACAATTCAGACAAATTGATGATGAAATTCCTTTCCTGTGCTGGTCTGTTTTCTTTTACATCTGAGGTGAGGAATAAGATAACATTATACATTCTGGCCTCGGGTTTCTGCTTGCTTCTCCGTCAAGAGCAGGAGAGTTATAATTGTCTAGTTACTGGCTCTACTTTATCCTTGTCTCACAGGGTGGCCTTGAAGTGACAGTGTGTGCCGAAGAGCCTCTACTTTCTGCAATGCAGCTTTCAAATGGTAACCTCCTGAGTGTCACGCTGGAGGCAGCTTATTCTGTCCCCGAAGCATTTGTCCCCACTGGACCCCTGCAAAACTACATGGCTTGCTTGGAAGTACCAGCAGTTGGGGAGGTGAGCATTGGTCCAGGCATGGTGAGAGGGGTTTTGGCTGCTACAAAGTAGATTGTTCTCCCACACTATGCACCGGGGAACAAGTGTCCAGGCCTGTGGGGTGTACAGGTCCTGTGCTTTTGCAACAGCAGTGGTTGTTGTGAGTGCTCAGGGTCTCTACTTGGCAAGATTTGGATTGAAACTGGCAGGTTTTTTTCCACATGGCTATTTGTTTTTTCTCCATTTTTTGTATGTGTGTGGTGGAGTGTGTTTTCCAAGCCAGGCCCCTGCACTGCTGCTTTGCTTTGTTAGACCCAGCTCAGAGCAGCTGGCACTTGCTCCTGCTCATGTTGGAAATGCAAGTCCTTTCATTCTCATGTCTCTCTAGAAGGAATTCCCCTTGCTCTTCAAGAATGGAATCCTGAAGCTTGCTGGTGAAAAAGAGCCATTACCCCGGCCCAAAAAATGGCCCCTTGCTAACATCATGGCCCCTGGCGCACTGAGCATACCCAACTCCTTCATTGTTGGTGGTCCCTATGAGGATGAGGATGGAGAGCTCAACAAAAGAGAGGTGAGGAAGGACTGGCAGTGTCGTGGCTGGAAGAGAACCAGTAGGTCTCACTGAAGGGACTGACAAAGACTTGCAGAGACTTGTTACAGGAGGAAGGTGGGTGGTTGGTCCTCTGCACAGTGTCCAGACCTGGAGGTGGTTCCCCTGGGACAGCAGGCATGCTAACTCACCACAGGAGAGTTCCCTAGGGTGCATGTGGCAGGTCTGGTCCCCAGAAAGCTACCCACTCCTGAGCTGCTGGGCTGGAAGTTGTATTATCTCCTTGTGAGCCAGGCTCTCAATACTAATGGGCTCTGGTGCCTGCAGGGAGGGCTGCTGACTTACTCTGCCAGGATGCCCTGGGTATGGTGAGTTAGACACCTCTGTCTGACCCACATTCTCTCCCAGGGAACATTTTGGGGGATGATTTGGGGGTGATGCAGGCTGTGGAGATTGCTGTCCTGGCTCTGACCATGTGCTGTTTCTCACAGGACAGGGAATTTAGGATCCAAGCAGAAAGCATGAAGAGAATCGTATGGGACATGGAAAGGCGTTGTTACCTGGATCCTGCTGCAGTAGTTGTGTAAGGGACCTGAGAACCTCCCTTCCAGCATGGAGTGGTGGGGAGAAACCACCCCAGAACGCACTCAGCTGAGTGACCTAAGGCAGGGAGCAGCAATATGCAGGTGCTCTCAGACCTCTTCCGCGGGTCAAACCATGGCTCTGCCTCGCCTCCCATGGCTCCTATGGCCGTCTGTTGGCCAAAGGTGTTCACATGAGCAAGGGAGAAGCTAACTGCCTTTAAGTGCTGGCAGCAGCTTAGTTCTGCTACTGTGGGAGAAGATGAATTGGCTGTAGTTGCTGTCTCCAGGCCATAAATGCTCTCTCCTGCTGCCAGCAACTGCAGCTGGTGACTGTTCCCTCTGCAGTTTGAAGGAAGGGGCAGCAGAGTTACAGAGAGCAGACGTGGAGTAGGGTGGCCCACACAGCTCTCCTCTGAACTGCTAATTAAGTTTTGCTGAATGCCCAATACATTAAATTCCTTTCACTCCTTGCGGGCACTCTTCATTTGCTTTTTGATTGGATAAACATTACCTTTAGCGGCTCCAGATATGCTCAAGATCAGGATAAGTATCCTACTTCTCTTTGAATGCTGCTACATTCTTGGCCTCAGCTGCATCATAGCTGTGAGTTTCACAGCCAAATTACTCCTCATGTGGAAATACTCCCTTCTATCTGGTTTGATTTTTTAAAATTTCTTTTCCCCTATGCTTTCATCACCCTGCCTGCTGGTTTCAGAGTTACCAGGCACATTGAATGGGAGCTTAGGGTCCGCTTGCTCTGTGCAATTCAGGATTTATACCAAAGTTAGCCATGTTCCTTCTTATTTGTTTCATTTCTGAAGTAACCAGGGGAGTGAGAAAACCTAGTATGTCTCTCTCACAATTGTTTTATAGCTGGTTGTGCCATAAATGCACACAGCAGTGGATGGAGAAGAAAATATACCAAGCCTGCCCCAAAGCACAGGTGTTCCAGTGGCCCAAGGGTGCTTGCTGTATTTCATGGGAGTGGGCAGGAGCAAACCTGAGCGGGGATGCTTTGGGGCTGCTGGGGCAGAAAAGAGGGTGGTGTGGCTCTCCAGCTTGGTTTCTGCATCTTCTCAGTGCCCTCCTTTGTGTTCAGCCTGCAGAAGCGCATTGCAGAGTGCCGGTACTGGCCTGTGGAGGTCTGCAGGATGTCTATGGCCTCACCCAGCAAAGGGAAAACTAGCAAAGCTGACAAGGTAAAAGTGGGGAGGGATATGTTGTTCTGGCTTGTAGAGCAGCATTGCGTTACTGAGCATTTTCCTTTCAATGTCTTTGTAATACCAAAACCAGCCTTGAACCAGCCAAAGCAAGTCAGAGAACTAGAGGCTTTGTAAAGGGATTAATCAGCCATATAGAGCTGTTAAATAGACAAAGGATAATATTTTTTCCTTATAGCATAGAGCTCTCACTGACGGTCTGTGGTAGCTCGGTGGAAAGGGGTCAGGGAAAGGGTGCTTTTTGAGAATTGAGGTAATTCACTGAGCTGATCTTCGGCCAATGGGGTTTTGGAACATCTTGAAGAAATTCATGCCTTCTTTCTTAGGGTGTAAATAAGTTATGCTTTTGCACATAAACTGGGGTGGTTTAACAAAGAAACAGCCCCTTAGCTAATCATTTTGTCCTGGTGGCTGATCATGTGAGAGCTCCTAATCTGTTCCAGGGCAAAGTCAGGTGCCAGGATCTTGCAGCTCTAACGGAGATCCTTCTCCCTTACCCTCACCAGTCTGCTGCTAGCCCAGACTCTCAGACCTCCTTAGCTACCTGATTTCTGTCAAATCTGAGATGCACAGCTCTGGTAGGGTCACTTGGATTCCTAACCACGTAGTTGGTAATTTTGCAGCCATATCTTGAAAAGACTGTCCTGAAGAATGGCACAGTGTGGGCATTAGAGAGAAAAGCCTCCCTGCAGGGATAGGAATAAAATTGACATTCTACATATTGAATGACTCCAGTGTTTTCGTCCAGGTTGTCTCGGCTGTGTGCCAGTGACAGAGAGCCACTGGCTCATCAGGTGCATCAGTTTGCTGTGTGGCCTCTTCTTAATGGGATCAGTGACCTTGTTTCGTTACAGAGAATAACAGTCCGTTCAGTACCTCAGTCCCTTGCTCTGTGTTTCCAGGGAGATGAGGACAAGCAGATTTTCTTCCATGGCGTGGCGTATGTCAACATGGTGCCTTTGCTGTGCCCCGGCGTGAAGCAGATCCGAGGTGCTTTTCGTGTCTTTACCTACCAAGACAGCGAGGTATTCGAGAAGGTGAGAGCAGGCCAGACAGCCAGGCTCCACTCCAGCTCTGCAGCTGTGTTTGCGCAGAGTGGGGTTGGGAGCAGACAGCATGGGCAGCGTGGTATTTGGGAGCAGGCAGCATGGGCAGCGTGGTACTCAGAGGCTGGCTCTGAAACTTCACTGCCCTTCTGGTGATGGAGAAAAATAATGAGACAGTATTTTTAGATGCAGACTTCTCAAAGGCAGGGGATTTCTGGGCGTGCAGGAGCAGTTTTGGGGGCTGAGAGAGGCTCTGAATCTCACTCCACTCCCTTCTCTGCCAGCAGCTGAGCAGGGAGAGCTGTAAGAATGCTCCTGTGCTCCTCTCTCCCCAGTCTGGAACATGGGCAAATGAACTGCGTTGCTGGGAAGAGCAAACAGTGGCTCTAAAAGGATAGCGTTACCCCAGGCAACAACCAAAAAATCTGTCACTGGAGTTCTTTCAGCTGTAGCTCATGGAGGTTTATTTGTCTTTGCGTTTCCTCCCTCTCTGTTACTAAGAGTGACAGTTGCATCTCCATTTTCCCACAGTACTTTCAGAACAGACCTGAGCTTGTTTTAGGAGGGGAGATGCACAGCCTGGTTTTTCTGCCCATGGCCCCTGTAGGGCTGCTGTCCAGGCCACAGGAGCCGGGTAAATTACAGCCCTTGTCCCTGCCTCCATGTTCCTGCTGGCTGTTGCAAAGCAGGGCTAGACACCCAGCTGTTCACTGGTGTGATTAATGGCCTCTTGGCTGCATGGTACTCCTTGTCCTGTAGCATTTAGCTGTCACAAGTGAAGTGACCTCTGTTGTTCTCATTCTCTGGTTTTGTGGATGCTTTGGGCTACTCCTTGGCCTTGGTCTAGATGGTCTTGGCACAGCTGCTCCATCCTCTCCGCACCATCTCCTCAGTTCTTGCTAGCCCATATAACAGTGATGGCTGGGAGGGAACTGCCTGTCTAGGTGGTCAAGCAGTGTGTAAACAGACAATCTGAAAAACCTGTTCCTTGCAATTCACTGATGTGTATCAGGGAAGCTGCTCCATACCAGAAGGTGAGCCAGGAGCCAACAGTCACTGCAGGGCAGGCGGGGGCACCCAAAAAATTGCAGAGCAGATCTAGTGAGGGTAGCCAGGTTCATCTAACAGTTCACATCACCAGGCAAGTCCGTAGCTGTGAGGCAGGTCCAGGATCAAGCCAGGAATTCAGGCCAGTGGGTCAGGATTGGGGTAGTATGGGGCTGGGCTCCAGCAAATCTACCACATAGCTCAGGCAAGAATCAAGGGCCAGCACCTCAGTGAAATGCAGCTCTTGAGAGAAGACAGGAAGACCCCATTGAGGCTTTCTCAGGCAACTCTTTTCATAGCAGTCTAACCTGAGGCTACACAGCTATACGGTATCAGAGCTGGCCTTGAGTACCAGCAGCTAAACTCCTAGGAGGGGAGGATGAGGTTGCAGAGCTTCTTAATGCATTTAGGACCCTGACAATGTGTTTTGCGATGTGAGAGGTTAAGGCAAAGGGGTAGGGAAGCCTAGTTGATTCCCTCTGTTCTCTTTTTTTTTCAGACTAGAAGTCAGCACAGTGTTTTCCAGGATCTCAGGTCACAGCTCAGTCTGACTAAGGAAGAGCTGTGGACCCCAGGAATCAGTACTCCCTTTTCCAGAGCTGTTCCCATCAAGAATCAGAAGGAAGACAAAGAGAAAATCATGAAAGATAAGGATTCCAACAGAAGGGTAAGGTCTAGAGAGGCATACTGCAACATGGTTGCTTCATTTCCACATCAGAGGTAGTTGGGGCATGCAGAAACCAGGGACTGATGCTGTGTTGCCTCAGCCAACTGAGAGACACTCATTATCTTGACATTTTAGTACATGCTGCCTGTACAACTCACATCCTGAATTTGCGAAGGTGTGAGGTTTATTGAGTCTGAAACGAGATGTCTTTTCTTTTTGTTCAATAGATGTCCAACGCACCCAAAATCCAGTTGTCAGATGCCACTGTAGAAGCTGAAAATGTCACATATCTCAGCCTTGATGGACAGGTAATTATGTATCTCCAAAGAGAAGGATAGACCATCACTGCGCCAGTGTCTCACACCTTTCACGCAATTAAATTCTTCAAGAGTGAGTTGGACAAAGGACGTTTTACATAGATGCTGTCCTGGAGTTCTTCCAGTGACGTCCAGCTGGAGGGCAGTCTAGCATTGGGCTGAAAGGTCTCTGTAAATAATCAGGCCTTTATTTAGAAGTGTTCCTTCATATTTTGGCTTCTTCCTCAAAACATCTAGAATGCATATTCATTCTGCAAGCAGAGTGATTATCTGGGCTTTCTCCTTTCTCCTAGACTGGTTTCTTGAGCTGAATTTTGCTGCTGTAAATCATTCTGAGGGCAGGTTATAAAATAAGCTGTATCTCTGCAGTTTGAAGAGGATTTGCTGAAGATCTGTAGCTATAAGCTCAGTCTTTCATCATGCCAGTAATGGCTCTAGATACCATGACATTGAGAGAGCAATGTTTATCTTCACAGCAATACGTTGAAGCAGGAACGTTCCTGGTGATGGAGATAAAGCTGGACAAGGCCTTGGTACCAAAGCGATTGCGAGAGGAGCTCACCAGACGGTGTGTAAAGACGTGCTGTAACTCTGGGGCTGCAACTCATTTCTGCAGGACAGAAACAGGGCTGTACAGCAAGCCACCCCCTTGGAGTGCTCTGCAAGGACCAATTGAAGGCCTGAGCCAAAGCCCACTGGAATCAGGGGGAGGATTAGGCCAGACTGCTTAAGAGATGGCATCTGGTGTGTTGGTAAAACACTTGCATTCATCCAAGCTGGCATCTCCCTGCCATTCCTCTCAAAAAGAGAGACACCAGAGCAGCACAACAGTGTCTGTGTTCCCATCCGGGCTTTGTTCCCCATTAATCCCCATGGGCTTGCCTCTTGCGCGTGATGTTCAGCTGCTTCATCAGGACTGGCCACCAGCGTGGAGTGCCCTGGGTAGCGCTGCTGTAACTTCGACATAGAATTCTTTTTTTTTTCCTTTTTGGAAGTTTCTCACAATCTTCTACCCATTCCTCAGCTCTTACCTTAGTTTTCACATCGTTCCACTGTAGAGCTGCTCTCTCTTCTTTGCTGCTTTGAGTCTTTGCTGTCTGTTTGATTTGAGGCAGTTACTTCCTGTCCAGTGGTAGCCCTGCTGCATTACAGTCTAGGAAAGGCCTAGAGAAAATGCAGCAAATTAATAAAGTATAACATGCACAGGCGGTATGTCTCTCTCAAACAGAAATATGAGCAGCAGCCATTCTTTGAAGGGAAAGTATGTGTGTTGTCTTCTGTTCTCCCTGCTGTCTTCTAGGACGAAGAGGTTGAGGAAGGTGAACCACCCTTACAGTAGACCTTCTCCTGGCCCTTTTTATACCATTCCTACTCTACCACAACTTGCATGAATTCAGTGTAGTTCCTCTTCATTCACCTGCCATGCGCAGCTGCAGATGTCAGACCTGAAACTTCAGCCCTCCTGAGTCATGGGAAGTGCCCTGTCTTGGGGGGCTCCAGCTGATGCCACATACATGTGCCCTAGCAGACGAGATCAACAGTGAATCTTTTTCTGGAAGGATGTTTAAATACATATCTTTGTAGCAAACCATAGCTCTCTTTCTTGAGCTCCATCCAAAATTCTCTGTCAGCCTCCGCCTGGCCCTCATAACTCACTTGCTTTCCATGGGTTGTTGTTGGTTTTCTTTTTCTCATCTGAAAGTGAAGCAGTTTGGTTTTCATCTGTACCACTAGCGGAGGTAACACATCAGTGATGGGTGCTGTTCTGAGGCTGGGCGAGGGTGGGACTGTAAGCGTGGGAGCTGTACTACCCACTTGTTCAGGCTTTGTGGCTCCCAAGGAGTGGTCACAGGTCTCTGCAGAGCAAGGCCACTCAGGGCCACGGCACTAGACTGCACAGCAGAGAGTGCAAGAGAGGTTTGTGTGGGAGAAGCGGCCAGGGCTCGGGACCTGGAGAAGGCAGCTGGTCAGGGGCTCTGTAAGCTGGCAGAACAGTTACAGGAGTGGTTTATATTTGGCGGGGAATAAGCAATTTGCTTTGCTAATTGGGTAAGACCCATCACAGGGATGTGACACCTTTTCTTGGTGGACTGGATTGTGTTCTAAGGACAAAAGGTGTTTTGGCACCAGCAAGCAGGAAATCTTGATAAGGATCCCAATGAATGTAGGCTGGCTTGACACCAAGGATTTTAGTAAAATCTTAGTAAAAATTACGGTAATCCTAATGGCTTTTGATCCATATTTGAAAGGTCATTGTAACCCTAGTAGTGGTACAAACAGGGTTGGTATGGTGTCTAGGAGTCAGTGCATGGCCAAGGGATGAGGTGCCACAGCTGCGCTGTGGGATGTCAGGAACTGATGAATTGGGTGGCCTGGGGTTTACAGTGATAAAATTCTTCAGAGCTGTCCTCAGTTTGGTACCTTTCCTACAGCTGTTCTGGCAGACCCAGGTGGTTGCGAGTTAAAGGAAGAGCAGCTTGATAAGAAGATCTACTTCTCTAGGAGAGTGGTTTTGATTGCTAGCAATAACAAATGTTAACCCTACCTGCTGGGCTGAGCTTCTGTGATAGTTTTTGTGTGATGGGTTAGTCAAACCCGGTGAAAATAACAACTAAATAAATCTTATCAAATCCCCATGGAGTGTAACCATCAGCAGGGAGTGAGGCAGCAGCTAGTTCTCTCAAGACATGACAATGAGCTACAAGCATCAAATGTAGGTGCCTGGTCTTTACGGGTCATTCTTGGTTTGAGACTTCAGTTTCCCCCCCTCCCCAGGTCCCTGTGAGGTGTCTCAGGGATATGATGACAGGCTGGAGCCCTCGCACTACAGGCTGCCTGTGCCCAAGACAAGCCAGCGTTGCTGGCAGTGTGTCTGGCTGATCTCTTCTGTCCTCTCATTGACAGGGTCAAGCAGATGATTCCTCCTCGCCCTCCGCTGCCTCCCCGGACTGCAGGAGCCAAGAAGGTACGTGCAAGAGCCTGTGGCCTTGCCACCATTCTGCCACCTCATCCCGCCCTCATCCCTCTCACACAGGAGAATCTTCATTCTCAATCTCAGCCCTGCAGCAACACGTAGATGAGGTTTGAAGAGGAAATACACAGAAAAGAAAACTTCTGGATATGTTACCTTTGCAGTAGTATGCCTTGGGAAATCATTCCTGGGCTGTGTCACTCATGTTCACAGCCCATATGAAGAGGAGAGATCTAGCAAAGGCAAGGAAGGTAGCAGTGTGGGGATGTTTGGAAGAAAACAGGATACCGGGAAAAGAGGTTACCAGAACGTTATGTTTACCCTGGTCAGTCCCAACAGTTTCTTGTCTCAGACTAGCCCATGTGCTTTATCAGACCCAGACAAACATGAACAGAATCAGCCCCAACCACTCTCAGGTCACCCAGAATTTTTGAGGACTTTTGTGTGTGTGACATCCTCAGAAAATGGTCTGAGGGTGCTGGCTCGTCTTCTGTGGGTACAGAGCAGCCGCTGAAGGAGAATGTCCTTGGATGGCCCCTGGACAATGGTAAATTCAAAGCAACAGTGGGGGAAGAAGCAGCACTTCAATAACTGACGCCAGTGCTGCTGCAGAATTGATTTGTGCTGGACTGTCTGGAGTGCACAGAGTGATACATTTTGATTATCGCAGCACACGGAAGCTTCTGCCGCTGAGATTATGGAGATTACAGGCTCTGCTGAAGAGGGCTGGCCCATGAGTTTAAAAGGCTCCCAGCAAATGAGATACATTTTACTTACAGCCAGTTATACTGCTACAGAAGAGACAATGATGACTGAAATACTGGGTTCTGATTGAAAAATATAGCAGGACCAATATCTAATTATGAACGAGCTCTTTTGTATTTACATGTAGATATTTTTGCAGCCCTCAGGCATGGACAGGAAGGGTGTGTGACAGACTAATTGAGACTTGAGTCAGGTGGAGTTTATGGGAGACGTGGGCTCTAACAAATAAAATACATTTCACGGTTGATGGCATAAGTGATTTGTGAAGTTTGATTATTTATTTATTTCCTAGGCTGTGGAAGATTATCACAACCATGTCATGAGCATTGCCATTGCCATCCTAAGTGAATACCATGAGCTCTTTGGGAAGCGGCTGCCTGACCAGGGAGCAATAGACCACCAAACCCTGGAGGAACAGAAGCGTCAGCTCAACTTTGAGCTCAATAGCTCTGGGAAATATTTTGCTTTTAAGGAACAGCTAAAGGTAGAGAGTCCATTGTGCTTTTCGCTTCCCTACTTGTTTTGTCCTTGCAGTTTCTCAGTGAGGAACTGCTGCTCCACGGTGGTAACTTAGGGTGGTATGTTGCTCCAGAATCCCTTCCTGCCACTTGGGGCTGTTGCAGAGGCCATGAGGAGGGACAGGTTTTTTCCTCTAACGGAGCACACACCAAGCTGCTTTGGTCATGCACCAGGAGAACCATTCCTGTTAAAGAGGGGAGACTCCAAAGCTGATCATATCCATTTGCCCCATGCTCACAGCCTGAGGAAGGCAAAGCTGACAGCTCTTGCACACTTGCAGTCAGTGCTGGCAGAAAGAAGGGTTCCCTTCTCTCAGCTGGTTGGCCTTGGCCATGCTCTGCCCGGAGACCCCCTTTCTGTGGTGAGGGTACCAGCCTTCCCACATGTTGTCACTAAAGGGGCACTGGTGTGTCAGGGAGAGCCAGGGCTGGGAGGTGGAAAAGGAATTCAGCCCTGCATGCTTTTCTTCCTTTTATTGGTGCTGGCCTGGATTTCTTCCTCAGAACTAAGTTGGAGCTTCAGACAAAATCAGTGTATTCTGGCTCTGTATTATTATGCTTGTGGAGCTGGTGGGGGGCACAGGGGGGGACCCGCCTTGTCCAACAGTTGCATGTCTCCGTAGTACGCTGTAGTGAAGATTGTGAGGGAGAAATACCTGAAGACCACGGCATTTGAGACCCAGGAGCAGTTCCAGGCATTTCTCAGTGAGCTCTATGTGTACCTCGTGGACCAGATGCATGTTGCCCTGAACCAGGTAGGGAGAAACCCTGACATGTCTCCAGTCAGCTGGGATGGGTGACTTGGGACATGGCTTCGCTGTGGATCCAAGGCTTGACACTGCGTCTAGTGAAGGCGGGGGGATTTTTCAAGACAGAAGAAGGCTTGTGCTTTCATTTGCTGCAGTTATCACATGTGGGCCCCAAGCCACACTCAGAGGCAAGGTGTGGTGCATCTGTATCCCACTGCCACGAAATCCTGATGGTGGGATATGTGCGAGATGCCACTAGTAAAAGCTGCTGTAGCTGGCTCATGGTGAGGGTGGCTGGGTGGCTGGGTCTGTGCCATCCGCCACTCACCTGGGCAGAGCACAGACCTTCCAGCATGAGCTGGGGTCACCAGGAAGTGACACCACAGAGGAAGTTTGAAATGATCTTGATCTATGGGATGCTTTTACTTGTCACAAGTGCAAATAATGGATATTGCCCCATCCCTGTGTGGCAGAGGTACCGGTGTATGACAGGAGTATGTCCCACCACAAACAAGGAGCCAGGACAGCTTGCCTTTCTAACCTGCCCAGCCCCAGCCATGCCAGGGTGTACTCGGGCGCAGTGCTGGACTGGGGACTGCTGCTGTACTGGGATCACATGATCTTACTGTTCTTACCCTCCCGGGGCTACCACACTGTCTTGCTCCTTACCAGCTACTGTCCGAGGAAGCTGCTTCCCCTGCCCCTCTGTCCCGCATGACCAAGGAGCAGCTCTGGCTCTTTGCTCACGAAGCTGAAGTCAACAAGGACTACAAGCTGGCATCTCTCTACCACCAGCAGGTAAAGGAGCCCCTGTTCTTTTCTGCCTGTCTCCCATGTGTCTGGGCTGGCAGCCAGCATGCCATCATGGGGCCCATGTTGCTGACAGCTTAGCCAGCCCTGACTGTTGTGTAGGGAGGAAGAAGGTGAATGTGACCAGGATACTCAGGCTGAATGTGTGAGGGATTTTCTGGGGAGATGCTGCTCTCTGGAGGATGTGAGACAGAGGATGGACTTCAGCCTCGAGGCCAGGGGAAATGGGATGAGCTGGTCCAAAAGGTGTGCTGGGTCAGCACTGGGGACACTGAGCCCTCTAACAGGGGCTAGGAGGAAGTCAGCTGAAGCTGGAGGACATGTGTTAGGTGAATGAGGCTTCGAGGAAGCCCAGCATATCCCAGTTAAGGGAAACCCTAGCATGTGATAGACAAGGGTTTGTTGCTAAACTCGGCTGGGGTGGCCAGAGGAAAGCCATGGTTGTTCCAGAGTTGTCTCCCCAGTCCGTTGTGTGTGCTGAGTGTGATTGCAGCAGTCCTCACTCCAGCAACGATCTCTTATGTCTAGAGGGTAGCTCAGGACCAGTGCAACATCCAGTACTGGCTGGACTATGGGGCGTTCTGCCTCCTTCTTGAGGAAACAACCAAAGCCCAGGAGTGCTTCCAGCAGGCTCTTTCTCTGGACCCCCATCACATCCAAAGGTGATGTGTGCTCCTGGGGGGTGGGTGGGAGGGTGGCGGGTGTCCGCCACACCAACTGCCTGGGGCCTGCAAGGCTAACCTGTCTGACCCTGTCCCCAGCTTGCTGCTCTGTGGGGTTGTGGCTGTTGTGCTGCAGCACTACGAAGAGGCAGAGATTTTCTTTGAGGATGCCTGCTGCTTGGAGCCATCCAGCATTGTAGCCTGGACGCTTTCAGGTACAAAAGCAAGCCAGTTTATGTGCTCAAGGTGTTCCTGTAGAGCCAAACATCTGTTCCTGCTCCTCTTCTCTCTGCTCTAATCTGAGGGCTAATGGAAGGATTTTGCTAAGGGTTGGATGTCTGCTTACACTGCTCTTTCTGTCTTCCATAGGTTTGTTTTATGAGCTGCAAAATAATAATATTCAGGCAGAAATGGCCTTCCGTGAGGCTAAGAAGCTACTGCAAGCACAGATCGCCAAGGAGGGAAGCATCCCTGAGGCTGCTGAGGGAGAAGGAGGGAAAAAGCACATTTCTCCTGCATGTCTGAGGTCTCCCAGCCCAGGCCCAGAAGAGTGCTTGCCAGGTAACACCAGGCAAAACCAGGAGGTGCCCTAGCACCAGCAAGGAGGGGGCTTGGAGGAGTGTGGGAGATGGTGAACAGTGGAAGGAGAAGTGAAATTTCTAAGTAATCTAAGAGGAGAAATACAAAGTGTAAAGGAAGAAGATGTGGACTGTGAGCTAGAATAGGCTGACCACGAATTACGCCAGTGAGAGACAACAGCGGAATTGTGCTGCTTTAAATGATGAAGCTTTCTGAAAGCAGCACAGCTGATGCCTTGTCTTACCTCCAGCCTAGCAGAAGGACCAATCTTTGCATTTACTTTTTTGCCCCAGCCCTGTGCCGCTGACATACCAATGTGTGGGCAGTGGCCAGGGCAGCTGGAGGAAGTGAGCGTAGTTTTTGAGGCTTTGGGAGGGCAGAGCTGCCCCTGTGACTGTCATACATTAGGGTCATCCAGGTTTAGCTTTCATGAAAGCTGTGGCTGTGACTTCCCAACAGAGCTTGGAAAGCACTGCCTCACCAATTCAAAGAGCAAAACAGCTGCTCAGTGGTGACCCCGAACCAAAGGCTTCCTTTGGAGCCTCACAGTGTCCAGCCTCACCATGAGCCAAGACTTTCTGTCCCGAGTCTCAAATATTTGGCCAGGCTGCGGGAAATGTCAGCTGGTTTTATTTTTAACGTTATCACCACTTCATGCAAAGTGCCTCGGGCAGGCAGACCTCATGTCATATGCCTTTTTTTTTCCCTTTCTGATTATGAGGGAAGGGATATTGCCTCATTTATACCTGTTTCTAGCTTCACATGGTAATCTTGTACTCAAAACCCCAGACTCAGGTATTGCCTTGTGCAAAGAAATTTCTTCCCAGTTCTGAAAATCTGATAGACCTTTTATATTTTCTCTTTTCCCCATTTCTGCGGAATCATGCTCCAAACTGGGCAGTTTATGGCAAACTCTTTCTTTGCACCTAATGGTTGCTGGGGGTTTAATTCCAGAGAGGGTTCCAGATGGCTCAGATGACAAACTGCCAGAGGTGGTGGAGCCTGCCCTGGTCTGTGCGGCACCCAAGGAAGAGGCTACTGCACTGGAGGCAGCCCCGAAAGGTTAGGGGATGGGGGCCTGGCATGTAAGGGAGAGGCCAGTGCTGGGAGATGGCCTCGTGTGACCAGTGGAGAGGGGAGTAACTTGGGGGCACTGAGCTGTGGCCATCCTGATGCCAAGGCAAGACATCAAGGCTTGTTCTCTCTCCTTAGCTGGGGAATCTCCAGGCAAAGCAGGTTCATCCCGATTTTCAGAGCACCACATCTCAGGATGGACAGCCAGTGGGTGAATGCAGTTCTCTCCCTACATGTCACTGCACCCAGCTGCCTTCATCAGCAGCTCGGATATCTCCCTCCTGAGATGCCAGCTCTTAAACTGTCCTTATGGATCTCCTCAGAGATGGCAGTGCTGGGTGCTTCAGGCCCTGCTGCATTGGTTTGGGGAGGCAGGGGCCTGCCTGCAGTTGCTACAGCCATAAATTCCTACCTTTTCTTCCTCTAAGTTGGGACTGGAAAATCAGTGGGTCAAGAGCATCGTTACTTTTCGCATCTTTTACAAAAACTTAAGCCCTTCAGAAAGAAATGCTGAGTTAATCTCTGCTTCAGCCTCCTCTGCCACCTCTGGGGTTTTACACCATGTTGCTGGGATTCCTCTGTCCCCACCAGCATCTCGGCCCCTGTTCTTGCTTCAGAAATAAAAAGCCCAGTTTGGGACTGATGGAGACATGTTTTCTTGCAGCACCACCCCCTGTTTCAGGACTTAGCCAGCCTCCCTGCACAATCTTCATGAAGGCAGTGGAATTCCTGATGAAAGTCAATGCCATCCAGGTCAGCTCATTGTGGAGTGGAGGAGTGGGAAGGGAGGTTTGGTCTCCTTCCCTGGGTTATTACCAAAGAGCTGGTGGCAAGCTCCAGCAAGCCCCCTTCTTGGGCTCAGCTGTGGCTACCCCAGATGCCGAGCACAAAAAGGATCAAAACCACCACTGCCCAGAAATGCAAAACTGTGGCCAGGCAGAGTATTCAGACCAAAATGCTGGTTGGGGGGACAGTCATCTCAGGCAGGTGAGGTTCTTGGGGTGCCTCAGCTCAGCACTGCTTGCTGCGGACGGAACAACCAAGTCAGAAATGGTGCAGATGTGCTCTTCTCTGTACATTTGGAGATGAGATGCATTATTGTGATGCTTCCAAGATGCCAGTACTTCTTTCTTGTTTCAGACGCTTGTGTATGTCTCTATTACTCTATTTTTGTGTCACCTGTGGAATGTCCCTGTCCCACACAGTCGTCTCTGTGGGATCTCTCTGACTGCCACATTATGCTGCCTGGCTTAATTTTACATGGCAGAAAGAGTTGCTTAAAGCAAAATAGAACTAGAAGTAATGGAGGTAAATATTCAGAGGAGGGGAAAAAAAACCCTCCTGTCTGTTTTCTGTTCATGGAAGTCAAATAGGTATGAGTCAGTCCTCCTGCCATGTGCTTCTGGGGGTGCCCGTGGTTTGCCTGCTCTCCTAACCATGCCAGTGTGCTGTTCCTCTGCAGTTTGTTCACATGGCGCTTGCCCATGAGCTGCTGAGCCTTCAGGGAGGTCCCTCCTGTGCATACTACCTGGTGCTGGCCCAGACTTACTTGCTGAAGGAAGATTTCTCCAAATGCGAAGAATGTCTCTGCGAGGCCATTAGGATCGACTACATGGTAATTCTCTGTGTGTTCCTGGACACTGGCCAAACACTGCAGCAGACTCTGCCTGTGTTGTTGCTGCATGTGAACCTAAAGCCCATGCTTTATTTCCACTTGAGCAATTCTAGCGCTAGTCTGCAGCAATTTCTGCAGGGGAGGACAATCGTGAACCACATCAGGCTGTGTCTGCAGCACTGCCCTCCTCAATACCCCACTTATTACTTGCAGGGCAGCATTTCTGAGGGAGGACTCCTCTCTCTGCAGCATCTGCCTTTCTTTTCCCTTTGAACATGTATATCGCAATCCTCTTTCCCTCTGTTGGTGAGTCAGGCTCTGTTTCATGAGAAACAGGGTTGCTATTCAGCAGAGAGGGAAGGTGGCCTTGGAGAGTCAGGTTGAATGGAAGGCAAGGAGGGCTGCGAAGCTGACATCTCTGAATGCTGTTTGCATACTCATGATACCTGGGGAGCCTTGCACAGACCAGGACGCCATGCAAGGAAAGGCTGGAGGGGGATCCCAGTGCTGGTGTTATGCAGGCAGCCCACTGACTTGATTTTAACTCTGTACGTAAAATCTGTCCTGCTATAATCAAACACTGGCCAGCTCTTCCTTTCTGCTGATTACAAGGGTCCCTGCCCCTCCCCCAGGTCTCTCTCCCTCCCATCTCCCAGACAGGTCTCACTCCTGGTTTTGTGTGCACAGAATCCAAATGTCTGGGCTCAGAAAGGGCACCTGTGCTACCTGAAGAGGGACTTTGGTGGGGCAAAGGAGTGCTACGAGCGAACCATCAGTTTTGTGGAGGATGCTGCAGATATGCACTTTGTTTACCTGCGCCTGGGCTCCATCTACCTGGAAGAGAAAGAGGTGAGGAGCCAGCAGGAGTGGTGGAAGGGAATTTTACACAAAGTAGTAGATTCCAGCCCCCAGGTACAAGATGCCATTACTTGTAGCTATAGCCAAGATCTCACAACACAGCAAAACCTTGGAGTACTCAACTCCTGGGACCACGGGCCTGCCTTGTTCCTTTGTGCCAGGCTCAGCTGCAAGGTCTTAGGGTGCTGGTTCTCATGATCCTAGCAATGAGGGGGACTTCTACATTACTGTGTAAGTACCTGCCAGCATACAGCCACCACGCTGGGGGCAGTGGGCAGGCTCTCAGCCCCGCCAGCAGCGGTGGGGACGGTGGGTCTCTGAGCCCCACCAGAGATGGGGTATTTGGCAAATTGCTGACGGGGGGGAGCTGTCTGTGGAGCAATGAGTTTGATGCAGAGGGAAACACGATCGTCTCTCTCCTGACAGTACAGCCGGGCGAAGCAGACCTACCTGCTCGCCTGCAAGAACTCTGCATCCTGTCTCACCTGGCTGGGGGTGGGAATTGCCTGCTACAGGGTAAGTGCAATTACCTTCAAGTCATCTGTGCTTTAACTAGCTCTGTGGCATGGGATGCAGGGCTTGCTTTTGCATGATCCCCTTTAATAAAGCTTAGCTGCCTGTGAAACTGATGCTCCTGGCTGAGCTGCCATCACAGTCCCGGCATGGCACCCCGGGCTGCTCGTACGGGAGATGTCAGAGGACAGTCACCCTCAGCAGCTGCCCTGGGAGCAGCAGTCCTTCCCCCCTTGTCCCATGCCAGCATCTCCTTCCCCAGGACGTCACGGCAAGCACATAATCTGGGCCTGGGCTTTGCTCTGAGTGCCTGCCTGCACATGACCTGCATGTCACCACGAAGGAATTGAGCAGAATGTCAGCAGAGAGGAATCTCGGTGCTTTCCCTGCCCAAAGGAATCCAGTGCCTCTGAAGGGCTGCCAAGGACACGCAGCCACCAGCAGCACGGTATTTCCCAGAGGTATACCTCACGAGGTTCCTCCAAAGGAGTTTGGCTGAGGGATGCAAACAGGGCAGGAACTTGAACTTCTGTTTCCCCCTTGGCCAAACGTACACCTCCTGGGAGGCTCCAGACTTGAGCCAGGGAGGTGAGTGGTGGCCTGGGAGCTGGCTGCAGCCCACCAGGCACCAGCTACCCCTGCCTCCCGGGAGCCACTGCACAGCGGGAATAGGGACCAGGACCGGAGTCATGTTTCCTTGTGGAGCTGGACCACTTGGTTCCCAGAGGCGGAGGTGAAGGCATTTTGTGCTGCTTTCCTTACAGCTGGGGGTTGATTTGAAATACAGTGTGTGCTCCTGTGGGGGTCAGGAGTCAGCAGTGAGAGGCTTGCCCTCCAGACTGGAGAGCTGGACACTAGCACTGAGGATAACTGGTTGTCTCTGCCCCAAATCCTTTCCCTGAATCCCTATCAGGGAAACCCTGCTAGATGCTTTTGTTGCACTGATTTCTTTGGCTGTTAGACCAGATGCCCATTTGGTTCTGAAGCCCTTTCTGCCTGCTGTTTGCCTTTTGTCCACACCTCTCCTTCTCTCTCTCAAGCTGGAAGAGATGGCGGAGGCAGAGGATGCTCTCTCTGAAGCCAATGCCCTAAATAACACCAACGCTGAAGTGTGGGGATACCTTGCCCTCATCTGCCTGCAAGTGAGTGCCCAGCCAGCCAGCTACTCCCACTGCCAGCCTGAGAGTGTGTGGGGGGTTATCGGCATCTGTTCACGAGCCTGAAGAACACGTTATAGATCCCAGTGGTAAAAATAGTTTGGGGACTGTGCTTGGATGGCAAAAGCAGCACCCTTCCTCACTGCCTGTCATCGCCTGATGCACATATTCCCCTGGGGCACGTCCTTTGTGCTGAGCTCTCTTAAAATATGTTACTTCACTGAGAACCTGCGTGTTTCCTGCGGGATGATTTCCTCATTAGCTGCTCTTGTGTCGTTTCTCCAGGGAGGACGGCAGCTGGAGGCAGAGCAGTGCTACAAATACGCCGTCAAGGTTTGTGTACCTGCACTGCTGCGGGGTAGGCAGGGCAGGCAGGGCAGGCCACAGGCTGCCGGCGAGCAGGAAGGAAGCTGGCCCGGAGCGTTCCCACACCGCGGAGCGCTTGCCCTTTTAACCTCCAAGTTTAATTTGACGATGCGGCATATGAAGATATGACACGTGAAGATGTGGCGCAGGAAAAGCTGCCCTTTCTGAGCTCTTGCCCTCGACTGCTGCCCACCCGCTGCTGCCGGCAGAGCGAGGAAATGGCCGCTGCCGTTTCCTGGGGCGTCCCCGGGCGGATGGCGGCCGCAGCCCCCCACCCGCAGCGCTGCGGCCGAGGCTGTATGTGGGCGCCCTCGGACTCGCCTGACTCCCCGCTCTTTCCTGCAGCTGTGCCTGAGGAACGACGCGCTGCTGCGAGAGATCCGCGCCGCCCAGCAGCGGCTCGGCTTCGGCAACCCGGCCCTCTGAGCCCCCGCGCCCTCCGGGGGCCGCCCCGCCGCGCCCGGCCCCCCCGCGCGTCCCCCGCCAGAGCCCCGTTCCACATAAACTCCCCGTGCCCCGAAGGCTCGTTTCCGCCTCTACCGCCATCGCCCCGCGGCCCTAAAGCGCCGGGAGCTGCCGGGAGCCGGGACTTCCCCTGCCAGACCCACGACGGCGGCCGCGGAGGAACATCCCCGCGCGGCCGAGGGGCGGAGGTCACGTGACGCGCTCTTGTCCCCTCCCCGCGGGGCGTGGCGGCGGGCGGCGCGCGCGTATTGGCGGCGGCCGCGCGGGACGGTTGAGTCGGCAGCGCGCGCCATGGCGGCAGGTAGCGGCGGGGCGGGGGGGGCTCGGGGCACGGCGGCGACGGGGGC